>CAIGQV010019678.1:205509-220534 GCA_903798115.1 Danio jaintianensis | reverse complement strand
TGTGTGTGTGTGTGTGTGTGTGTGTGTGTGTGTGTGTGCATGAATACACTTACTATGTTTACTTTTTTTTTGCATTGCAACTGATGATGAACAGTAAAAAAAAATAAAATGTTACCTCTTCCCAACAGGGAAAACCAGCAACAAGCAAGAATGCATGATTACATGGTGTCATGGCTTTGCAATCAAAAATTGTCAACATATGGAAGTCAATGGGGCAAAAACAGCCACCAACATAACAAAAGGGTTGTCAATTTGCCCAGAGTGTGTTGTTGAATTATTATTTTTTATTTAAAAGCATTTTTCCCAAAATATGTGTCAAAATCAGATTTTTTCCATTTGCTGAAACACAGAGAAAGTTGCGGCCAAATTAAGACTCAAAATCACCCCAGAGTTGATGAAAACATCAAAGGTTAATAAAACACAAAAGCTAGCCGGCAGCTAGCTCTCTGCAACTCTGACATGGTCGCCCACTAAAGCTAATCAGGACTGCGCCCGGTCAGTACCAGGATGGGAGCCCACTTGGGAAAGATAGGTTGCTGCGGGAAGTGGTGTTAGTGAGATCAGCAGGGGGCACTCAACCTGTGGTCTGTGTGGGTCTTAACACCCAAGTATAGTAAAGGGAAGTCCATACTGCTCAGTGAGCGCCGTCTTTCGGATGAGACGTTAAACCGATGTCCTGACTCTCTGTGGTCATTAAAAATCCCAGGATGTCCTTCAAAACAGAGTAGGGGTTTAACCCTGGCATCCTGGCCAAATTTGCCCACTGGCCTCTGTCCATCGTGGTCTCCTAACCATCCCCATATCATAATTGGCTTCTTCACTTTGTCTCCTCTAAACCAATCAGCTGGTGTGTGGTGTGGGGTCTGGCGCAATATGGCTGCCGTCGTGTCATCAAGGTGGATGCTGCACACTGGTGGTGGATGAGGAGATTCCCCCCAAAAATGTGTAAATTCGCTTTGAGTGTCCAGAAAAGCGCTATATAAATGTAAGGAATAATAATAAAATCAGAATTGACCCTCAAGCTCTGCAGTGTAAATGCAGACCTGTCAATGCTGCAGCTACTGCTGGCGGGTGGTCATTTCTCAGCCTGGTCTTCTTGACCAGAAAGCAACAGAGGCCAAACTCCGGCTCAACAAGGACACAGAACCAACATCTACTGTATAACCACACAGCATGAGGCTGTGACTGAAGTTACACACACATTCGCGATGAGATGAGCTCTCTTCAAATGCCGCTGCTGGTGGAAACCAAAGCGCATGTCAGCGGCGGTCTAAGATTTCAGATGATGAATTATTCGGTGAATGGCAGAGGCTACATTACCTCTTCATCTGGCCACTGTATAACATTGTTAACTGTGACGTTCTCAAATGAAGCCAGACCCGAGGCTCGGTAATGAGGACTTATTGAATCTCTGCGAGGGGGAGATTAAACCCACCTGGGTCACCGCACACCTCTCACCCAGTCCTCGTGGCACAGCGGGGGGGAAGTGACATCATCCCCGCACGTCTCCTGGCCTTGTGAAGGTCATCAATCAAGCCAGCCTAAAAGTTTAGAAAAAAGAGAGAGAAAACACATGAAGCACAAACGAGAAAACAACTTTTTTTTTTTTGCGTTGTGCCCCAACACCCATCAAACTTGACCTCTGGAGATGTCCTACAAGCGCCAGCGAGACGTACCGGAATTAAAAACACAATACAGCTTGATCAGCCTTAAATGGAAGCTGAATGCAAGAACTTCAGTCCCTTCAGTGTCTGTAATTATTCAGACTCCATCTTTAGTTAATTATTGTCATTAGCGTTATGTGTTCTAAGTGAACGCATAATTTAAAGAGAAAGGAGAAAAAAACTCAGATGAGCTTTTAAGACGGTTTGAGGGGGAAATACAGCTGAAAAGGGAACAATTATTTTAATGATCTGACAATCGGCAGATGTTGTAAATTGGATTTAGATGTGTTCAGAAAGCAAGCTTCGGTTATAGTATGCAGAGGTTTTGGAGCTGGTATACAGAATGGAGAAGTTCTGTCGGCGGTTGTCAAACTGTGTGAGATTGCTGGCTCAGAAACTATAAAAGTTTCAGCACGTTTTATTGATGTTCGTGTTCTGCGATTCTCGGTCGAACTGAAGGCCAATAGGACACGTATTTCTGAGCAACAAACATTTCAGCAACACTTATGTAATACCTGGTTTTAAAAGAAACTGAACAAAAATCTTTCTAGAATAAAATGTTTTGTTTTGTTTTTTTGGAAGGGAATACTATTACCCTGCTTACTGAATACATCATATTTCAACAGTTGTTTAAAAAGCCTTTTTTTATTTATTCAGTGTAATTTATAGCATTTTGTTTTTAAATTTAAAGTAGCCATCAAATAATTGAATTTGTTGCAGTATATTATTATGGTATACATTGCTATCCTTTAGTATCATCAAATAAAATAAACGTATATGCAATAAAATGAATAAAAACAACAGTAAAAAGATACAAACTAATGAGCATTTGGGAATGCTTTGAAGTACAAATGAAATCAAAACCAATCATATTGATTTTGTTAGCTCACATTGCTAGTTTTGTGGTGAAAAATTCATCTGTATATTTATTCATTCATTCATTTTCTTTTCGGCTTAGTCCCTTTATTAATCTGGGGTTGCCACAGCGGAATGAACCGCCAACTTATCCAGCATATGTTTTACGCAGCGGATGCCCTTCCAGCCGCAACCCATCACTGGGAAACACCCATACACTCCCGTTCACACACATACACTATGGACAATTTAGCGTACCCAATTCACCTACAGCGCATGTCTTTGAACTTGTGGGGGAAACCGGAGCACCCGGAGGAAACCCACGCGAACACGGGGAGAACATGCAAACTCCACACAGAAACGCCAACTGACCCAGCCGAGGCTCGAACCAGCGACCTTCTTGCTGTGAGGCGAACATGCTAACCACTGCACCACCGTGCAGCCCCGCTTTGAAACAACAATTATTGTAAAAGCGCTATACAAATAAACTTGAATTGAATTCAATAGTGCCACCTGCAAAGATACATCCTCTCAGTCATCTGTCATCTGTTTGGTGTGTTCACGCACAGCGTTTTGGTCCAGATGGGACAAGATGTGGCTGCATAACAATACATAGTCTTCACTCACTCACTTTTCTTTAGCTTAGTGCCTGATTTATCAGGGGTCGCCACAGTGGAATGAACTGGCAATTATTCTGGAATATGTTTTTATGTTTCAGATGCCCTTCCACCACTGTGAATACACTAACTCGTGAACCCCAATTGCTGAGAAACACCCACACACTCTCCTGTGCACTACAGCCAATTTAGTTTATTCAATTCACCTATGTATTTAGACTGTGGGGGACAGAGCACCCATATGGAAACCCAAGCAAACATGGGGAGAACATGGAAAATCCACACAGAAAGGCCTCCTGGTCCTTATACAGAAATATACAATAATAATTCTTACTTCAACTGTATGTCTGCCCTACATGACATTGCCCATTCTGCAGTGTGACTATACTGTGGCAGCACAGCAATATCAATGCTGAAAAAATATATTGTGCGTCCATATTGTGCTATTCTGAACTTAATATCTGTTGCGTTTTTATTAGCTGATGGATTGAGGTTTCTAAAAGATGCTAAGATTAGAAAAGGCCTATAAGAGAGGGAAGATCATGTGGAGCTAAACAGGTGCTTCGTTCTGTGCAGTGCAGCGTGAGGAAAAGCTTGTTAAAATCCTAATAGTAGCTATCAAAGGTTATTGATTATCTTTCCTGACCTGTTTGGGTGACAAAGTGAGCATTAACACAGGTCCGCATGAAAGATGTGTGTGTTCCTGCAGGCTGTGCGTCCTTCGGGGTGGCTTGCTGTATTGGGGTGTGAAGCCTGCCTCGAGCGCCTGGACAGTCCCATTCTCTGTCCTGCCACCAGATGATCCATTTTCCAGGCTCACATCAAACAGTCCGCCCCGAGGGTCTGCTGCATGCTCCTCACATAGAGCTCCACACAAACCGTACACTCACAATCATCTCTGATGTCATGACGTCTTATCATACCACACTTTCATGCGTCGGATCATAAGCACATCCCCCTTCTACATGGCTAAATGCATTCGACAACAAAACGCAGTAATGAGGAGTAGTTTTGCTGAAGGCACTGTGTTCAAACTTTCATCTTAGATTCAAGTAAACATGAAATCAAAATTCGACCCTGTTTACTTTATAGATACTTTATGTTAGTTGCTTGCTGTTATTCTGTAAGACATACAGTTGAAGCTAGACTGGTAATGCTAAGGTCCCATGTTCAGTAAGCCTACTTATTATGAAAAATCAAGTCTGTCACAGCACATCACTAGCTTCTCAAAGGACATCAATAGTCTCTTACAGCACATAAGTAGTCACTCGTAGGGATGGCTGACGCGAAAGTGTAGAGACCCGAAACCGCAGATGTTTCGAAACACTACTCTGAAACATTTCGAAACACCCAGGTCATGTGACTAAAGCGATTCAAAGGATTGGTCATTTCACAAGCATTCCGAGACCTAGCGAATCTGCATTTGATAGACAGGGTCAGGAACAAAACCACTATTTCATGTAGCCTAGTAGTGCAACTGTACTGCAAGTGTCCCTCTAATGGTAAAAAAATATTAATTCAATTTTTTTTATAAACATTTTGATTGACATTCTGGGAAAGCCCCGCCCATTAGTGATTGTCTTTCTCTCATTAGCATAAACAGCCCTGAGTGAGAAGCAGTCGTCTGCCATTAGAGTTTTCACCTGCTGAAGATAAGACTAAGAGGATCATAAATGTGGAGTTTTAGGTTGCACAAATGACCAGTGGAGTCTACATAGACTGCCTTCTTCTGAGGCACTTCTTTTCACATTTTCAGTTTTTCCACAGATAAGGTTAGTCCTGAGTCTGCTGCTATGGCGACACATAGGCGTTTGTAGCTCCGCCCTCTTTTTAAAAATCACATTTGAATTTAAAGCGACAGTCACCAAAACGGCACAATTAGGATCAAAGCATAAAAGGGGCAGTTTCAAAGAGTTATAAAACATTAATTGTGTGTTTTTTTTGCTGAAACTTCCCATACGAAGTGGGAAGGGACATCAGAAAGTATTTTACATCTTGTAAAATGGGGCATAATATGGTTTCCTTTAATGTTAATTTAAACGTTTAATACTATTATTATTATTATTATTATGTATACTAAATATAATAATTGTTTTGCTCAATATTGAACAATATCAGTAAATATTATAGCAGAGATATTTTATTTAAATTCTACATTAGAAGCCAATTCAGTTTAATCTGGACTTTGTTGGACTGATCTGGGGTGTGTTTCCTAAAAACCATCGTTAGCCAACTAAGGTCACAATTTCCATTGTTACAAACATTGTTCGTTGATTTGGTGTTTCCCAAATCCATTGTTCTAAAGAACATTCGCAAACTGCGTCACAAACTTGTAAGTTTGCAACTACACCTCTAGAGCTGTAGTTCGAATCATAGTTCCTGGCTGAGTTCTATTTCCAGTTTTCCCCCCTATGCCCTATTCCTTTCGAACGTTCCAACATTAAAACTCAGAATGATTAAAACCATTAAAACCATCTCATACGTGTAATTTGCTTTCAAAGTATTTTTTACAGTTCAGTTTGAGTGATCTTCATATTGACAATTGCGCTCCCTTCATAGAGCACTCTAAAATCATTTATGCCATTTTAAACGCAGCCGTGGCTCATGACGAAAGCTATAGGTGACCTATGGAAAGCAGAATCTACGTTACGTCTCCAAAGCTCGTAAAAACAAAAAATATATAGGTTACATTAATGATTTTAATTTATAGTACCTTAGGCTATTTATTATTATTATTAAGTAGGATATTGTTTTTTTATTTCTTAATAAATAGCCTACTACAAATTAAAACCATTAATATGATGATTTATATATGAGAGTAGAATACGTGTTAGCTAAGTGGTTTTATGTTTAAGAATAGAATATGGAATATTCTCAATAATATTTGTAAAGGAAACATAGACCCTATATGTGCCGTTTACATATATTTCAATTAACATGGAAAACAACTGCATGTTTTTACTAAAACTAATATTGGATTTCTTGTTTAAAAATGTGTGTGCGTGTAAAACTATTTGCACAAAAAAGCTATGGGGATTTTCTCTAAAGAAGTTGTTACTCCACCCCGTTTAGAGCGTCATTATGGACGTTTTACATTATAACTAGCATGGTTCAAATGATGGATCTGCGACAGAGAAACTACGGTTTTGGGAGACACTCGACACTACATAGTTCTTTTCCCAAACTATGGATCGTATAATGATAGATCAGCCACGAGTTATGTCGTTGTTTGGGAAACGCACCCCTGGCTGGTCACTAGAAATATTCCATTGTGTGGCCGTTTTAAAATTCCCTCATTATGCATAATGAATATGCCTCACAAAAAACTACAGTGGTCCCTGGAGAAATGGAAGAAAGCAGGAGTAAATATGGGGAAAGATGATGTTTTTTTCTACATAAAGCGTGCTCAGTAGAGTACATGAAGAAACTGCATAGCTGATGAAGTTTAGCCTGGTTGAAGTACATTTCACTGCAAGCAATTCTTGATTTCAGTGAATGCCGAAGAAATGCAATAAAGTGCAAAATGACGAGAAACATGATCTAAAAAGCAAGCTATACATAAAGCATGATAACAACCGGATTAGTGGATGTCTTCATTCAAATTGCATGTGATAAACCTGCAGTTTGGACCCTCTACATGCAAGCTCAGAATCGTAATGCAGTGTTCAAAAACTCCACATTAATTTGAGCATTAAAAGCTTTTATTTTATTTGGAGTAAATAAGATTGAGGCTGATTGAGGGCAGCACGGTGGCACAGTGGGTAGCACAATCGCCTCACAGCAAGAAGGTCGCTGGTTTGAGCTCCGTGATGATCCACTTCAAATGTTGACTACTATATTTCAGAGGTCTACAGTACTGTGCAAAGGTTTTAGGCCAACAGTAAATCTGTTGTTTTACTGATGGTATCATGGATATATGTGACCCTTTACCACAAAACCAGTCATTCATTCATATTCTTTTCGGCTTAGTCCCTTTATTAATCTGGGGTCGCCACAGCGGAATGAACCGCCAACTTATCCAGCATATGTTTTACACAGCAGATGCCCTTCCAGCTGCAACCCATCACTGGGAAACATCCATACACACTCATTCACACACATACACTACGGACAATTTAGCTTACCCAATTCACCTATAGACCATTTTGAGGGATGTAAACAAAAACAATGGTCCCAACGTATTTCCTGTTTTACATTTTTAATTTCTATAGCTTCCGAAAATCCAAAAAGAGCCACATATTGATAAATAATGTTATGATAGCTGTTTTAACATTAAGTTATGATTGAATTGCCTCTTGTTACAGTTATAAAATAGTTTGATAACAAGCAGGACATGTTCATGGGCCAATGACATCACCACATTGAAATGGTCTATACCACATGTCTTTGGACCGTGGGGGAAACCGGAGCACCCGGAGGAAACCCACGCGAACATGGGGAGAACATGCAAACTCCACACAGAAATGCCGACTGACCCAGCCGAGGCTCGAACCAGCGACCTTCTTGCTGTGAGGCGATCGTGCTACCCACTGTGCCACCGTGACGCCTGCAAAACCAGTCATAAGTGTACATTTTTTTGTCAATTTTTTGTAATATTGAGATTTATACAGTGTGAATAAAGTATCTTTCAGTTGATTTATGGTTTGTTAGGATAGGAGTTAGGTTAGGTTAGAGTTTGAATTATTTTGGTTTAATTGTTTAAGACATGTGAAAGACAATGTTGGAGAGAGGCTGTTTGTCCTGGTTTGAGCTGAATTTTTAGCAATATTGTCTGAATTGATGGAATTCAGGTAGATAGGTTTTAATCTATTATGCCATTCCTTCTGGAAAGGACTTCAGTGGTAATCGTTTTCATTTTCAGCATGATAATCATCTGCTAATTGCAGTGAAATCCTATTTGGAGAAAGAAAACATGAAATGGCCTCCACAGGGTCCAGACCTGAATATTATAGAGGCTGTATGAGTTTACCTGGACAGAAAAAGAAAGATTTGACACTCAAAACCTAAAGAAGAACTCTGGAAAGTGCTAAAAGAAGCCTGATATTACAGATTAGCACATTATTTCAGAAAATGTCAGGACAATTAGAACAAAAGAGTTCAAGTTGTCCTTGGTGCCAAGGGAAGTCACATTAAACATAGACTTTTGCTTAAAGAGGAAATGTTGTGCTGTTTTTGTTTTTTTGTACATATATCCTATATTTTCAGTTTGTTTTTAATAAAGAGACTGATTTATTATATATTGTGCCAAAGTCTTAGGCCAACAAAGCTTGTATAGTGCTTTGGAATTTTGCGCAGTATTGTACCTGCAAATTTTATTTATTATATCATTTTTATATCATTTTGAAACTGCACTCTTGGCTTATTTTAGAATATACTACATGTTTCTAAAATTGTTGAGCCCTTGCTGACTTTTAACTGAGAACAGGATTTAAATAGTTTCTCTGTAATGCACCCATTCAACTCAGCAGCTGATTCACTCAATAATCAGTTCTGTTCAGTTCAATCTGTGAATCACTTCAAACAAGTCATTAAGTAGCATTTCAGAAAGGAGAACTGGACATTTAGGTTTAGAAAGTACCATTAAGGGTTGCTAGACTATCCATTCTGTTGGATACTCTCATCCCAAAGCATATGGTTTATTGACACCACATGATGGCATTTAAAAATATCATTATGTAGTTTATGGTTTGGGTGTACCAGAAAATTTAACATGCAAATACATGAAAGAATAAATGAATCAACTAACAAATAAATAAACGAACAAATAAATAAATAATATACAGATAAATAGATAAGTGTACTACCAGTGTTGGGTTGCATCCGTCACATAAAACATTTGCCAAAGTAATTGGTGGTGCATTCCCCTGTGGCGACCCCGGATAAATCAAGGACTAAACTGAAGGAAAGTGAGTGAATGAGTGAGATATATAAAGAAATACATAAATAAAAACTACACATAGTTTAAATGATTGCCTAACCTCTATTCTCTGTCTGTGTGAAACGCTCAGAATGACTTACGGTTTCTACAAAGCCCCTCCTTCTGAAAAACCCAGAATGTTCTGATTAGCTGACAGAGTATGTTTTGATTGGCCAGAAGACCTCAAGCATGTCTCAAGAATAAATCTTCTCATACCATAGTTGCCAGGTTCAGTTTCTAAGGCTTCTGAAGCAATTCTAAACGCAAACAGTTGACCCTTTCACAAGTAAGTTTTAAACACTTCACCAGGCCCCGCTGTGTGTTATTTAAATTTCAGCATTATTTAAAATGCATAACTTTTGTATTTTCATGGCAACAACTTAGGTTTATCACAATGCCGCAGCCCCAACAGTGCAGTGTGATCTATGGAAACGCCCTTCGGTTGGTCGCTCCACCCATACATGCCTTTATGCTTATGTATGTAATGTTTTATATATAATATGGGCCATTTCAGTCTGATGAGCAGGACTTAGTTATTAATGGCATTCAGTGCTTTCTGTGAGTCTTATGTTTTTGCCAAACTCTCATTAAATATTCAATATTTGTTTCTGTGCACGTACTGAAAGCCAGTTCCTTTATATTTCTAATGCTTTTGTTTCCTGAGTAAAAGCCTGCCAAAGAGTGTTCTATTATTTGCCTAGATAATTTGGTTTATTAGAGTGTGTGGGAGTTATTTTTTTATTTTAATAATTTAGAATATAATAACATTTAGTGTGATCACTTATTATATTTTTTTAAAGACAATTATATTATATAAATAAATAAATAATAATATATATATATATATATGTACAGTGCTCAGCATATATAAGTACACCCCTCATAAATCTATCTTTTAAATCCATATTTTTAATAGGAAGCTATACAATATTATGTTTGTGCATATACATTAGATTAGTCAGTACTGAAGCCAAATCTGGAGCTTATCTAACAAAATAACTTACGATAACAGTCTAAAAGCTAGTACACTCAAATTTATGTTATAAACAAAATATTAAATACAAATGTAAAAAAGAGGAAAAATCAAGAGAAGCAAAAAAAAAAGAAGAAAAATTTAGTTGTAGGTTGTAATTTTTTTTTTGCAATACTTTGCTTGAATTTAATTGTATTATCTTTCGATTTCTAAATATGACGTTAAAAAAAAACGTCAACATTTACACATCCCCATACAGCAAAAAAGTAAAAAATTCGAGGCACAATTTTGTGCAAGACAGCTAACATAATCTATATGTTGTGATGCCCATGTGATTTATGTTGGTAAGACGAGTAGGCCTTTAAAAATTTGTAGTTTTGAACATTGATGCGCTATTCGACATCATGATCCTAGAAGTCCGGTTGCGCAGCATTTTTAAGTTATGAGACATTCGGTCTCCTCTCTACAATATGTAGGGATTGAAGTTGTTAAGTGTCCACGTCGAGGGGAAGATCTTAATAAATTGCTGTTACAACATGAAGCTTTTTGGATTTTCACTCTAGATACGTTGTCGCCAAGAGGTTTAAATGAGGAGTTTGATATTCGTCCATGTTGTGAGATACTCTATGAGATCATGTGATTTGGAAGTGTATAAAAAGAGCAACATGCTGTGATGAATACTGTCTGATGAAGAGCTGGTGTGCTCGAAACAGTACACTCTTTGTGTTAGCCTTTTTAATTTAATAAATTGGTATTTTTGGAGCTCTGGTGTTGCCGCCTTTTCCAAATTAAATTTATACAATTTACAAAGGCTAAAAATATTAATATGAAAACTAATTAAAATCATAACTAAATACACAAAACACATCAAATTGGTAAAGAAAGTTTACTGGCTGGATATGATGGATAAAATATTGGAATAATTATATTATCAAGTTTTTTCAAGGGTGTTTTTGTTTTTCTTGGTTTGCTATTGAAATGATGCATATTTTAAAGATTATAGATATAGGACTTTTTTAGTCTTTGCTGTGGGGAAAAAAACTGGAAGACAGAAAGTAAAAACTATATTTTCTTTCCTAAAATTGCTTGAAAACAGACTGACAACGTTTTTGAGAAATGGTTAAATCAAGTTGTGTGAATTATTTAATGCTGGTCCACTGTTGCAAAATTATTTAAGGTCTCACAACTGCAGTTTAGCTTCCCTATAGCCTGATCTTGGAACATGGATTTCTACAGGGAGCGATCACAATCAGAGAGGGGTATGAAGTTACAGTCTGTGTATAAAAATATCTCCGTAATGTCTGGCAAATTGCTGAAAAGTATTGCCCTGACTGTAGACCAAACACAAGTCATTATTTTTGTAAAGGGGGGGATTTCGGAGCGTATTGAATAATTGGTCGAACTCTCCCACAGTATCTTTAACGTCTGACGTGCTTGTCATTTCCGTTCTGCTTTTCACACCATGGAGAGAGAGAAACACTTCCACGACTCAGCATGATTTTGTCTTTCCGAAGCTCTCAGTGCTCATTTTCTTTGCTTTTCTTTGGTAGCACTGCAGTGGTTATGGTGCTTTCCAAGTGGTCCCATGGAACAATCTGAAATGTTCCAAGCTAGTCTTTGTAACCAGTCATCACAAATTAGTAAGGAAAAGGTCATCAGTCACACGAGAGTTTAAAGCAATAACAGCAGTTTTATTTCTATGGTGTTTGTAATTTGGGGGTGAAACAATCCACGCCCTATTGACTTTCTATTGCGGGAAGCTGCCTCCCTGTAATTCCTAAAATGCCTGTTACAGCCAAATCATAACTTCATGTGTAGGCCTTGCATATTGTGTTGTGCTCCACCCTGCTTCTCTTTCTCTGCCCTGCTCTCAGGTTAATTAGCTCCCTGCCTGAAACTAAGTGGTATGGGTATAAATACTGCCTTCTGAAGCTACTGTGCTGAGAAACACTTCCCCCCAGCTCTTAAGTGTAAAGGTCTTTGCACACTGAAGTCCAAAATTTTTGTATGCGATTTTTTTCGTATTCATATGTGAAAATTCTTCACATAAACAAACCTTGCACAGTCCAATGTGTAATAATTAACTTATCATGAAAAAATCAAAACACTTCGGAGTCAGTTCAAGCAGTGATATACTGTTCTCCTTACTTCTCCAAAGCAGAAAAAGAGGAATAGGCTACATTGTGTTCATTTAATACTAGCCTACATAGAGAGGAGAGTTCTCCTCCCATCAAAGAGCTGCGCTACGATTATTCCAAAATGCAAAGTTTATTTCAGGAAATCAGTGTAATTTTGATACATTGCTTGTGATACTTCACACATTCACATACGTAAAAAAATTCTCAACAGAGACTGTCAGTACCTGAAGACATTATAACAGGTGGCGGCCACATTTCAAGTCACTGAATCCAGCATATGGGGTTCTCAAGTGTCCGCCACATTCTGTCTTTATTTTATGCAAGTGTGTTTGTCATAAAGTTATCTGTAGCTCAAATGACGGCATTCTGTATTTAGCTTTTCGCTTGTATAGTGGCTCTGAACTGTCAAAACACCTCTCAAAGTGCTTTTTCGGATGCAAAAAGCGGAAAAAATTGAACCCGGTTCGAATTTTTTTATGACGGACGAAAGTTTTGGAGGCAGTGTGTCAATATGATTGACACAACGTGAGGTCAAATTTATTTTTTAATGTGCGAAAATTACAGACAAAAATTTCGGATTAAGTGTGTAATAACCTTAAAAGTTGGTTTGTGATATTGTTCACTTGAGTTTGTTGTAGTTACATTAATTCTTTATGCCAGTTGTCTAAACTGTGTTAAAGTTAACACTTAGTGGATAATTAACATTATTGTGCCTTCACTCAGTTACCTCTTGGGTGTTTAATAGTTTAAATTGTATTTCATTTGAGACTTGCTTCCAAGTGTATCTAAATGGTAAGTGCCTTAATTTCGTTTGTATGTCTTTTCTCCTGTTTATGGTTGAGAGAGGAAGCTCAGGGAAGTTTTTGTTGTTAATTTTCATCTTTGATTTTTGCTTTAGGTAAGCTAGTCCTCTAAAACTTAGTTAGCTGCTTTTTGTTTGTTGTTTTTAGGCTATACTGACTCAGTTTGATATTTAGTTTCTTTCCCTATATTCAGTCCCTATATCACTATTAAATAAATTCTAATGTTTATTTTTTCTAAACATTGTGCTGACTGTTCACTCTGGGTCTGAGGATTGAAGTGTGTTCTCCATGTTTATCAGTTGGTTTTTTTTCCAATTCAATATTATTTACCAGTATTATCCAATATTATATCAATGTTATAAAATTTTAGTCTTCCTTGTTACACCTCCGAACAAAACCCCTAGACTCAAAAGAAGGTCGTAACAATGCCCAAAAGCAGCTGTGTGACATGGCGTACAGGAAACAAGCTAACAAACCTACTACGTTTTTATAAGCTACTGAACCATAAAAGCCAACCGTTTAAGGGTGACAAATGTGGATATACAATTAAAGTCAAAATGATTCACCCTCTTGTGTTTTTTTTTATTTTATTTTTTCCAATATTTCCCAAAATATGTTTAACAGAGCAATGAATTTTACACAATATTTTCTATAATATTTTTTCTTATTTGTTTTATTTCGGCTAGAATGAAAGCAGTTTAAAAAAATATTATTATCCCCCTAAAGCAATATATATATGATTTGCCTAATTACCCTAACTTGCCTAACTAAGCCTTTAAATTGCACTTAAAGCTGAAAACTAGTATCTTGAAATCAGTTATTAGAAATTAGTTATTAAAACTATTATGTTTAGAAATGTGTCGAAAAAATCTTCTCTCCGTTAAACAGAAATGGGTGAAAAATATACAGGGGGGCTAATAATTTAGCAGGGCTAATAATTAAACTGTACGTAATAGACAGAAATGGGATTGTGGGATCCTGACCCACAGTATGCCTTTGTGAGGTGAACATTTTGTCACTAAAAAAGTAAAATATCCAAATGTGAGTTTTATACACTGAACAAAAATATAAACACATCGTTTAGTTTTTGCTCCTATTTTTCTGAACTTAAAGATATATGTACACAAAAGGCATATTTCTCTCAAATATTGTTCACACATTTTTCTAAACATGTGTTCATGAGCACTTATCCTTTGCCGAGATTATCATCCACCTCACAGGTGTGGCATGTTAAGATAGTGATTAGACAGCATGATTATTGCACAGGTGTGCCTTAGGCTGGCCACAATATAAGGCCACTCGAAAATGTGAATTTTCTTTTTACCACACAGCACAATGCCACAAGTTTGTGCAATTGACATGCTGACTTCAGGAATGTCCACTAGAGTTGTTGTCCATGAATTAAAAGTTAATTTCTCTACCTTAAGCCACCTCTAAAGTTGTTTTAGAGCAATATTTAATTTAATTTATATATATATAATTGTGTGTGTGTGTGTGAAGAACAGCTATAGGCGGCACGGTGGCTAAGTGGGTAGCACTGTCGCCTCACAGCAAGAAAGTCGCTGGTTCGAGCCCCAGCTGGGTCAGTTGGCATTTCTGTGTGGAGTTTGCATGTTCTCCCCATGTCGACTTGGATTTCCTCCGGTTTCCCTCACAGTCCAAAGACATGCGCTATAGGTGAATTGAATAAGCTAGATTGTCCTTAGTGTATGTGTATGAATGCAAGAGTGTATGGGTGTTTCCCAGTGCTGGGTTGCAGCTGGAAGGGCATCCGCTTCGCTGGATAAGTTGGCGGTTAATTCCGCTGTGGAGACCCCTGATTAATGAAGGGACTAAGCCGAAAAGAAAGACAATTCAGCACTCTACTCCATGCTAACACACATACAGCAATATATAACATTATTTAGATAAGTCAAAATTAAGTTTTTTTTTAATGCAAAACTATATGCTTTTCTCTACTGATCAGATGTAATAATATGAACAAATCATCTAGAAGAGAGTTTGTTACATGTATAATTCAATTCAATTCATCTTTATTTCTATAGCGCTTTTACAATG
>CAIGQV010019678.1:185417-200509 GCA_903798115.1 Danio jaintianensis | reverse complement strand
TTCATTTGATACAGTTTCATTTGTGTATCTTCAAATGAATAGAAATGAATAAAGTCGTTTATGTTTTCTTCCTGTTTATAATTTAACTGAGCCTTTAATTGTCATTTATAAGGGATTCATAAAGCATAAACAGTCCTCACTTTAGAATAGGTCACAAAACTGGATGAAGTTGAGTTAATAAAGCATTTATTAACATACAAATTAACTATTAGTATATGCCTGAATAACAAGGATTACACATGTTAATTTCAATAGTTTATTAATCATTTACTTACGCATTCTGAATGATCTTAAAAAAACCACCCACTATGCTTTAATAAATGGTTTGTAAATAATGCAATATTTAATTTAGTGATGAAAAATGAATCAACAAAGTATGATTACACATTACACATGTGCTTATAAGTCAAGAATACAGCATTTGTAGCTGCAGTTATAAATTGCTTATTAACATTTATTAATGTAGAGTTAATGCTTAACAGATAATGAATTCACTATTTGCTCATAATAAATGGTTCATAGTGTGTAGTTATTAATAAAGTGTTACCCAACCACTTACCTTAAACTTTTTTAAATGAATATTAAATTTCATAAGACCTCGTTAAGTATGATTTTTAAGAATTTCGAATTACAGGGACACTAGATGTGACCTGGTTAATAGAGTATAACTAGGTCATACCTATGTCCTTATACAACTTTGTGCACCTGTAAACCACATAAACCTGTACACACACACAAATATTTTTATGAATTGTGGGGGCATTTCATAGATTTCCATTGTTTTTATACCGTACAAACTGTCCCTATCCCTTAACCCAACCTCACAGGAAACTGTGCATTTTTATTTTGTGAGTAAAACTCATTCTGTATCATTTATATGAAACATTTGGACACGATCAATATCCACATCACCTTCTCCTTTTAGTATCTAGGTCATACCCATGCTATTATACAAATTGATGTCCTTATACAGTAAGCCCACACGACACGGACTCTGCGCTTGCAGAAATTCACAGAATTCCACAGATTTTTTTTCAATCCAGGCTCATTGGAGATACGTTCCCAGGGCTACATATTTGAGAACCGGGAAAGATGTGCCTGTAGCTACATATTCTTGCAGTTTTTGCTTTCAAAAAACCACTAGAGGCCAAAGTGTGGGGCACGTTTTCTCATACGTGCCATTTCTCGTACATTTTTTTCCATTTTACCTGGTTTCTAGAACCGTCCTTCTCTGGACTTGAGCTCTGGTCTGCTCTACTCCACGTCTCAAATCTGATGCCATTTGTGGCGAGTTACCGAACAAATTTGTCACACCAGAAAAGCCATCCATACTGAGGTAAGCATTCAGCAGTATAGCGTGAAAAGGAACAGAAGTTGTCAGTGGCATCATATCCCCCCGTATCGTTGTTTTGCACCATACGTAGCACAGGGTACATATTTCCCAGTTCTCAAATTTGTAGACCTGTGCACATATTCCTAATGAGCCTGTGTTGGATTTTTTAGGCTATAGTTGAGTCTATTTATTTACTTATATAAATGTGTGTAAACATATATTTAGTCCATTTTTATATTAATTCCGGTAAAATGATTGAACAATATGCAAATGTTTATTGGATAGTTTGTAAAGTAGTATTTTCTGTCTTTTAGTTGACCTCCGTGAAGTTGGCACCCCATAAAAACAAATAATCCCCAAAACTATGCCATTCGTTTGTGCTACGTTGCGCAAATATATGCTTTCCTCTATGTTATCATGCAAACATATGCTATACATAAGAGTAAAAACAAAAGGGGAAAAAATGATCAGCTACAAAACCAATCAACTCCAGAGTAAAAAAAACTATATAGGGAGTGATCCATTGCATCACATTTTAAAGTAACAAAACAGTTCGGGTCTTTGAGATGTTGCATAATTGATCCATTTTTCCCAGAATGAAATAAATTGTTACGTTTTCTGATTTACAAATGCGGTAACTTGCTCCATTTTATATATTTCCATTGTAATTTTCATCCAAGCATTTAAGTATAGGACTTTCTTGTGACCATCATTTTTTTGGTAGTGCTCTTTTTGACAGCCACCAATAGGTTATTCATTAAATATGTATTTCTTTTTAACCATTCCACAGGTATACATCCAAAACAATTATTTTACAATCAGAGGGTAGGCTATCACAGATTTAAAGATATTTTGTAAGGCATTGTGTATTTCCAATAGTTTTAAAAACACAAAAGTTATTTTATGTGAAGTGAAGTGAAGTGAAGTGAAGTGAAGTGTGGCCAAGTATGGTGTCCCATACTTGGAATTTGTGCTCTGCATTTAACCCATCCAAGTGCACACACACAGTTAGTGAACACACACATACCGTGAACACACACCCGGAGCAGTTAGTTTGCATTTAGTTTTTATTTTTCTCAAAATCATTCTGGATAAATCTGTTGTACAAAATTCTGCGCAGATGGCAAAAAATATCTGCATATTCTGTCTGGACTTACTTATACAGACAAGAACAAAAATGTTCTTCCACTGAAGAAAGTGAAACTACAGTGGTCACTGAAATAACTTGAAATAAAAAAATAATAAAAAACAAGTAACCAAGTAAGTAATCAAAAATTACTGAATATAAACTAGTGAAAATGTGATATTTTATTCGAATTGTGGAGCATTTGAAGCATAAAAAATGGCAACTAATGAAACTTCCCTGTACAAAATTGAACAGTACCAACAATTTTAAAACTCATCTGTATGTCACAAAAACGCACACACATACACCATATACGCTTACAGCTCTAAATTGCTATTACGGGCAGACCTTGTACATAGACCCCTTCCCTGATCTAAATGGGGCTCACTGGATTTTGGCAGAACTTCAGCAAGTCAAAACATTGATCCAAAAGCGTCAGCCGTCCAACTTTGGATGCTGTGCAAACTGAAACTTTAAATTGACTCTGGGAATTCACTAAGAATGATCTGTGCCTGCAGCTAGCGTTGTTTATCTGCACACAGTGTCTAAGTTGTTTTAGCATCTGATTCACTCAAGTGTTTATGCAAACAAGTCGCTGAACACACCCAAACATTCTGCACTTAACAAAATTCACAAATACATTAGAATGACTAGCCTAAAATGTAAAATGATTATCATAAATGGGCTGTTTTTAGACATTTAAAAATAAAATAAAATACAATTTTGTCTTCATTTATGAACCCCCTTATGTTGTTCTAAACCCACCTGATTTCTTTATGTATGAATAACAAAATATTTAAAAATAACAGGAAAAAGTACTGGTTATTACCAGGCTTAGTACTGTGTTGCAGCTAGAAGGGCATCTGCTGGTAAGCTGGTGGTTCATTCTGCTGTGGAGACCCCTGTTGAATAAAGGGACTAAGCCAAAAGAAAATGAATGAATGAATGAATATTGTAAATATTTTCTCACTCTCAAAACTTTAAGGCTTTCTTTTTTCAGATGAACAGCTATTAAATGGATAGTTCACCCAAAAAAATCACAAATTACTCACTATTTACTAGGGCTGGCCGATTTAGGGAAAATATCTATTTGTGATTGTTTTTTTTTTGGAAAGATATTGTGATTGCGATTTGATTTGCGATTCAACTTTGTAAAGGCAAGATTACACTTAATATTGTAGTTTACACACTTTAAATAAAAGGAATATAACATTCTTTGACCTGAATGCATACATTACCTGACAAAAGTCTTGTCTTCGATCCCAGTTGTAAGAGCAACAAATGATAAATTGACTTCTAGTTGATCATTTGGAAAAGTGACAGAAGGTAGATTTATCAGATAAATCATCTGTTGATCTACATCCCAATCATCACAAATACTGCAGAAGACCTATTGGAACCCTCATGGACCCAAGATTCTCTCAGAAATCAGTCAAGTTTGGTGAAGGAAAAATCATGTTTTCGTGTTTTATTCAGTATGGGGGCGTACGAGAGATCTGCAGAGTGGATGGCAACATCAACAGCCTGAGGTATCAAGACATTTGTGCTGCCCATTACATTACAAACCAAAGGAGAGGGCAAATTCTTCAGCAGGATAGCGCTCCTTCTCATACTTCAACCTCCACATCAAAGTTCCTAAAAGCACAGAAGGTCAAGGTGCTCCAGGACTGGCCAGCCCAGTCACCAGACATGAACATTATTGAGCATGTCTGGGGTAAGATGAAGGAGGAGGCATTGAAGATGATCCAAAGAATCTTGATGAACTCTGGGAGTCCTGCAAGAACGCTTTCTTTGCCATTCCAGATGACTTTATTAATAAGTTATTTGAGTCATTGCAGAGATGTATGGATGCAGTCCTCCAAGCTCATGGGAGTCATACACAATATTTATTCTTTTTCCACTGCACCATGACTTTATATTCTATACTGTACATTATTTCTGTTAAGTGACAAGACTTTTGTGTAAGCAAAGTCAGACCTTACTGTCCTAATTAAATAATTAAAAATCAAGGAATGATCATATTTTATTTTGGTAAAATAAGCGTAATCTAGAGGCCTTTGCCTTTCATATAAGCCACTTCTGGTACCAAATGATCAACTAGAAGTCAAGTTCCCCAATGGGAGGGGAATTTCAATGCTATGTGGAAAAACTTCCACTAAGGGGATTTCGTCAGAAAGCCAATCATCTGAAGAGAAATAAAACGGGCCAATGAAATGCCAATGAGTTGGCGGTGTCAACGCACACAGCTGGCAGCAATCAAAATCAGTTAGTGAATAAGAATGCCAGATGTGCATAGCAAAAACACCTTTTCGCTTTCAGAAGTCTCGTGCAGTCTGAAGAGAGAAGCTTTGCTGTCATCCTCCGACTTCGTTCGAGAGAGAGTGAGAGAAAGCTGCCGTCTTCTGAGAGGCTGATTTCTCCCGGTTCCAGTGCTAGCAACAACGCGAGCAGCGGTGGTCGAGCTGGGTTTCTCCCGTCCCTGGGCATTTCGCTGGACCGCTACTTCAAGAACGGTAAATTTAAGCAATTCTCCTGAAAGAGCAACACGGTCGTGCAGCGCGTCTTATTAAAGACGTCGCTTCGACCGTGCGTTTCTGGATGCGATGGTTTCCTGTCCACGGATGATGGGTACGAGCACTGTATTGCATGTCCGGGGGCCGATTAGACGGGTGTTACATGGAGAATAAGAAGGGGAAAGCCTCCCGTCCCCTTCTTCCCGGAGGTGCACCGTAAGTTCACGCAGCGCTGAGGGCACCTTTTTCTGCGTGCGCTCCGCCCTCACCTTCCTCGATGACGGAGCAGCCAGGGGGTACGAGGCGAATCCCCAGGTCGAGTGTGCTAGTGCGGTCAACCTTGCCCATGTGGTGCCCCTTCCTGGTGTGGTTAGCCTCGGCTCCCGTCCAAAGCGTGTAGGTTGTCTGCGTCCCTTGGGGCCAGAGCCTACACTGCTGTGGGCCAGGCTGCTTCCGTTTTGCTTGCTATGGCTGGTGCAAGCGTTGGCCCAGCGGCATGAGTAAGGTTCCGACCCAGGCTTAATGGACTACGCACTGCAACCGACTTTGCTCTAAAAATACCAGGTCGGCTGCGAGTGCCCTGGGAAGGACGATGACCACACTAGTGGTCCAGGAACGCCACCTCTGGCTAAACCTGGCAGATATGCATGACGTTGACAAAGTTCGCTTTCTTAACACACCCATATCCCAGGCTGGCCTGTTCGGCGACACCGGGGTGAGTTCACCCAGGAATTCACTACGGTGAAAGAGTAGTCAAGTGAGATCGGCGGGCTCAAAAACCGCTCTCCCCGTCGAACCGTCCACTTTGACTGCTCCTCGCGAGGGCGCTCGTCTGTGGCTCCAAAATCTGTTCTGCCGCCCTGTTCGTTCAACCGGTTAAGCGGCAGCGTTGAGCACCTCTCAGACGATCACCACCCCCCGCCTAAGGGCACCGCTAAGTCCGGTACGGACCGCGAAGCGACCCTGAGACGGGCAACTCAGAAAAAAAGGAGGTTTGCTCTTTGGCGGAGGGCCAGGGACACCCATATCATTAACTCATGGCCGTATGGCTACTAAATTTTATAAGAGCAATTTTTCCTTTCTCTGGGTGTGATAGCCCGAACACTGCCACTATGGGATGCTATGCCTTCCAGCTCACAGGATCGGTGCTCTTCGCCACAGGCTCCGTGAGTGCCAGAGGACTGGCTCCTTTCTCTCGCACTCCCAGCCACCCTGCGGGCTCTTGGGACGAAGTTGAGATTAAACCTCTTATCTTCAGACTCGGCTATGCGATTCAGTTCGCTAAACGGTCCCCCAAGTTCACAGGCGTGTATTACACCAGGTGTCAGCCCTGTGTCCGCCCCTGTCTTGCGCAAGGAGATTGCTGTCCTCCTGGCGAAGGATACAATCGAGCCGGTCCCTCCAGCCGAGATGAGGTATGGGCTTTTTAGTCCATACTTCATCGTACCCTAAAAGAGCGGTGGGTTATGACCAATCCTAGTTCTGTGTGTTTTGACCTGCTGCCTTACAAGCAGCCGCTCAGAATGCTCATGCAGAAGCACATCCCCCGGTGCGTCCGTCCTCAGCATTGGTCTGCAGCGATAGACCTGAAGGACACGTATGTTCATGTCTCCATTTTCCCACGCCACCGGCATGCGAGGGTCGAGCATGAAAGTACAAAGTCCTCCCTTCCGGGCTCTCCCTGTCTCCGCGGGCTCACGGGCATCTGCATACTCAATTATCTCGATGACTGGCTTTTTTAGCTCACTCACGGGATCAATTGATTATGTACAGGGACTGGGTGCTCCGGCACCTCGACCTGTTGGGGTTTCGGGTCAACCGAGAAAAGAGCAGGCTCGCCCTCGTGCAGAGCATCTCTTTTCTCGGGTTGGAGCTGGACTCGATCACCTTGACAGCTGATGCTGACCTGTCTGAGAGAGTTCGACAGGAAAACTGTGGTCCCACTGATATTATTTCAGAGGCTCCTGGGGCATATGGCATCCGTAGCCGCTGTCACGCCGCTCGGGTTGCTCCATATGAGATGGAGAGTATCGCCTCCTCTTGGGTGTGAGAGCGGCGCCTCTCTAACTGACATCTGTAGAGCTGCAGGCTGAGCGACACCTAATACATTCGTAAGATTCTATAATCTTTGAGTGGAACCGATTGTTCTTACGTGTGTTGGATAACGCCAGTGAATGAGGAAATTCGGTACGGTGTTGAAACACGCTTGGTGCGCCTTTCTCTCTAACACAGAGATGCGTGCGCTTTTCTTACTCTGCTCAGTTGAGTTCCCCATTTGGCGAACCCTACAGACTTCCTCCGAGGCCCCCAGCACCTGACTCAGCGGAGGAGTCGGGTGCCTGGCCCATTACGTTGTTGGCATGCCCGCTCGGTCAGCCCGCGTTCTGGGTATAGGTGCCTGCAATGCGCAATCCCCACTGGCGATCCCATATGCTTCACTCAGCCACGGTATAGTTCCCCCTGCTTCAGGCGGGTCCATGTCTTCCCTCCCCGCTAACCATCCTTCATATGTGTACTCCCCCTTCTCAGGGTTAGTCCATATGTCTTCCTGGCACCAGGTCTCCCCATTGGGCAGCAGGTGGCCTCCGCAACGTCCTCCCCATTCGGGACTGACACGCTTCCCAACGTACTGTCGTATTTTAAATTTTACAACTCCCCAAAAAATATAAATAAGCCTTAAGCACTTCACAGGTAAGTAAGGGCCAGGGGACATGTTGGAGGGCTGCGTCTCTGGTGATGATGGTGCGCTCACGCCGGAGCCTGGCAAACCTCTCACCAGCGACGTAAGGTTCAATCACTGTGGCGTTTTCCATACATTTCCCCATAGTGGAAGTTTTTCCACATAGCATTGAAGTTCCCCTCCTGCTGGGGAACGTTACGGTTACTACGTAACCCTCGTTCCCCGAGGGGGGGAACGGAAATGCTATGTGCCTTCGCCACAGTGATTGCGCCTTAGCTGACAGCTGTAGTTCGTCTTCTTCAGCTAGAAAAGGTGTTTTTGCTATGCACACCTGGCATTCTTATTCACTAACTGATTGTGATTGCTGCCAGCTGTGTGCGCTGACACCGCCAACTCATTGGCATTTCATTGTCCATTTTATTTATCTTCAGATGATTGGCTTTCTGACGAAATCCCCATAGTGGAAGTTTTTCCACATACATTTCCATTCCCCCCCTCGGGGAACGAGGGTTACGTAGTGAGCGTAACGTTATTATTTGTTGTTCCTAAAACCTAGATAGGCGACAAGACTTTTGTTAGGTAGTGTAAATATATTTATTAATTGTATGCGTGTATATGCGGTTTTCATGATTTTATTTCAATTTTGTTATTCATTCAGCCCTACTATTTAGTTTCCCTCAAGAGGTTCCTATCCTTTATGAGTTTCTTTATTCTGTTGAACACAAAATTAATTTTTTTGATGAAAGCTGAAAACCTGTAACCATTGACTTCCATAGTAGTAAAAACAGAGACCATGGAAATCAATGGTTACAGGTTTCTAACATTTTTCAAAGCATCTCCTTTAGTGTTCAACATAAGAAAGAAACTCAAAAAGGTTTGAGGGTGAGTATAAATGATGACAGAATTGTTATTTTTGGGTGAACTATCCCTTTAAGACTATAAAATATACAGTTTCATTTGTCAACATTGGTTAGCTACAATTTTCAGCTTAGTCCCTTATTTATCAGGGGTCGCAAGAGCGGAATGAACTGTCAACTATTCCATCATATGTTTTACGCAGCGGATGCCCTTCCAGTTGCAACCCACTACTAACGAATGTTGTATTCAATAAAATTCTTTAATAGACTTTATCTGACAATGAACAGAAAACATTTTTTATTAAACACCACCATAGCAGTGAGTGAGTTTTTTTTTTTATCATAAACGCTTCATAAAAACCAATGATAATGTTCATAAATAGGTTAAGTGCTAAACTAGTGCAATCTATGCCAAAACTCTGCTTTTAGTTGGGCTTGTTACATAGTTTTTGTACCGCCTGCATAAGCAGCATCACACTTAATTTGGCCGCCATAATAAACAAGGTAGCATTTGCATGCAGTGTGAAACATGTCTAAAATTGCATTTATAATAAGCCTAATTTACATAGCAAGAAGGTATGTTTGTGCTGAAAATAATGACACTGCGGAAGCATCTGGGTAAACTGAATTGTTGATGGTTAGTAAATATGACGCAGACTCCCTCACTGAAATCCACTTGAAATTGCCAAAGTTTTTAATAAATTTGCTTCTCAGTTTCTCAAGTCGTCCAACTTTATGCTGATTGTCCAGAGATGGTAAAACCTGAGCGATTCCCATTATTCTTTTGCACCAGGGAACCCATTTAATGTGCCATTGAATAAAATGTACTATAATGTGCATTAGACAAGTTAATTTTAGATTGGATTATTACCTTTTAACCAGCATGTCAATCAAAGAACAGATACTACATATGTTGCCCCCCCCCCTCCGCTTGTCTTTGTCTGTCTGTTAGTATGTCTCTCCATTCCCATTTTAATCTCCTTGTAATAGGTATTTAAAGGCAGTAGAAGAACGGTGGTCTACTAATCAGTAAATCAATTACACCGTGACCTAGAAATAGTCGAATTAGAAGTAATTGGTGCAGATCTGACCCCCCTTCCCAGTATTAACTGCAGTAGACTCTATAGGGACACAACTGAGGCTCAGACCAGCCAATCAGCACTCATATTCACCGATAATAGGCAAACGTATACAGATCATACACATATGTTTGTATGTTGATTTCTTCGTGTATAATGTTTCATCTGCAAACATACGCTGTAAAAAAAATGCAGGGTTCCACACAATTCCTTCATTTTGTCCCAACACATCGATTAAGTTAACACAAATTTAAGTGAATTGAACATAAAACAATTAAGTTGTCCCCCAAAAAACTTAAGAATTGTGTTGATTCAATTCATTCTAAATAAGTAGTTTGAACAATCATCAAAAGTCATTTTTTGAGTGTAATTAATTCAATTTCTAGAGTAGAATCTGTTTCAAGTTCCCATAATTATTTTACGTGAATCAGTTCATTTACTCTCTAAAATGTGTTTATTGATTTGATTTGCCACATCAGTGGTGTTTAGGAACTCAGTTTTGGGCTAAAAATAACCCAACATGTAATCCAGCGGTGACACTGACCTACTGTTTATTTTAACACAATCCATTGGGTCGTTAAGATTTTCCCAATAAATTGGGTTATAAAATAATATTGTTTTTACTCATTTGTTGGGTTATTTTTGCCAAAATATTGCCTTAACCATAATCCATTTATTATTATTATTATTATTATTATTATTATTATTATTATTCATTCATTCATTCATTCATTCATTTTCCTTTTGGCTTAGTCCCTTTATCCATCAGGGGTCACCACAGTGGAATGAACCGTCAACTTATCCAGTATATGTTTTACACACCGGATGCCCTTCCAGCTGCTACCCAGTACTGGGAAACATCCATACACATTCATTCACACACATACACTACGGCCAATTTAGTTTATTCAATTCACCTATAGCGCATGTCTTTGGACTGTGGGGGAAACCGGAGCACCCGGTGGAAACCCATGTGAACACGGGAATAACATACAAACTCCACATCAAAATACCAACTGACCCAGCCGGGACTCGAACCAGTAACCTTCTTGCTGTGAGACCACAGTGCTAACCACTGTCGTTATTATTATTATTATTATTACTATTGTTGTTGTTGTTGCCATGTAAGTAAAAAAAAACAAAGGACTGCTTCAAATATATTTCCAATGCTTTATTTACATTCAAGTAGCAAACATTTCTATTAAATTAAGTAATTGGTTGCAATTGTTTTAAAAGACATCCATAAGGTAAGTTGCCAGCCTCTGTTTATGAAGATATACAAATAAACAAATAAAGTAAACAAAAAATTATGATAATAAACGCATACACCGGCAATTGTAATGACAAACTCCAAATCACCTTTATTGTGTCAAAGCCGCTTTTGAACAGGTAAATACAGTGGATATCCTGGACAAAATGTTGTAGGCGTACACATATTTTTGGCAGCAACAGAATGAAATAAATCTATATTGCAGTTTGAAGTCATTTTATAAGAAAAAAAACACATATGAACATGAGAAGTGATAACTTACCTATTTTCCGTATCTTCAATTCCAGATGCCAGTAAGCCATCGTAATTAAAATTTGAACTCAGTTGTTTGAGTTGTTATAGAAACATTTAAAATACTATAGTAATTTATAGTAAATGGAAATATTTAGGAATGAGCATTATATTGTATATATATTAACAACTTTTCATTATTGAATTACACTACATAATGTAGTACTATGATACTTATCATTAGTAACTATCGTGAACTAATAGTAATTACCATAGTATACTTTAGCCGTTACTACAGTAAACTATATACTTCTCGAGGTATGATCACGAGGAATCCTGCTTAAGAAATAACTCCTCTCCCTCAGTCATCTTTTCATCAAGCAAATTTCTCATGTTGTCCTATTTGTTTAGCGATGTCACCGACCGGAGCGAAAGGTGGCAGTAACGCACTAAAAAGTTGTTGTCGACCACCGTAAAACAGGAAGAAGAAGAAATTGTTATTCTCGCCATCATATGAATTTACTTTCATCGGCTAGACACCGGCCTCACAGCTCCGTGAGTCCACGATCGGTAAATGTAACTTGTGTGGACGCTACTGCGCTACTTGACTAAAAAAATTGCTTCACTACTGAAAGCTATTTGATTTATAAAGTAGTGACGCCCAACACTGTCTGTTATCCACCCAAACACTTAACAAGAATAATCCCAATCTCCAACCACACAATATAAAAATTTTGTGTCATTTTTTGAGAGAGATGACAGCTTTAAAATTAGTGATTAATAGTGACGCACGATCCTTGAAGCTCACGCTTATTTAAATATGTAATTGACGTGACAGACCGCCCCGCATGCCAAATATGCTTTCTTTGTCTTAAAAATCCCTCTGATACTGTATTTTCTCACTGTAATCTCCCTGTACATGTGCTACCTGGTGGTAGAGTATGCGCTCCTGCAGTCTGGCTGGTGTCGGGTGAGTGCTGACGGTTGTGACCCGCCTCATGTGTGGCAGGTTGCCATGGTCTGTTGTTGTAATGACTCAATCCGTAGTTACCTCTGCAAGTCGAAATGTTTCTCAGTAAAACATGCGTGACAAGCGCTCACACATGCCCAGTCATAGTACTGGCCTGGATTCAACCCCACAAGCTCACACTGAAAATATTCACTTTCTTTTTTAACTTTGCTCATTCTCTCTACTTCATGATGGCTTTTTGACGGTTTGATATTTAAATATATTCTGCCGACTGCTACGTTATTCACAACATTGCGTGTATGTGCAACACGAAGTCTCTTGTTTTTTTAATAGTCATTCATACATAGCAAGTTTATTAAAGTACAAATGAAATCAAAACCAACCATATTGATTTTGTTCGCTCACATTGTTAGTTTTGTGGTGAACAGTTCATCTGTGCATGCCATTAAGAAAAACTAAATAGTTTGCCCTTGTAATCTAAAATTAAAATCTGAAAATGCACTTCCAGTTAAATTCTCAGATTTATTTCTCAGACAGGCGTCTGTCTGGGGCATTGGGCGTGGCTAAAATATTTAACCACGCCCCTCCAACTGTCAGTTTTAACAACAAACAGAAATGCTGAGGAGGAGGTGTCTGTTAGGTTGTAATAACTCTCCTGAAACCATTTTCCCGATCTTTGTGAATGAAATGCCTACTTTACTACATTCAATCAGCTCGCATTTAAAATAACAAGCCACGCCCACAAGCCCGTTTTCTCATTTAATATTCCGCTTCTCGAGGGACTGCATCACAATACAAAAATAAAAAAATGGTCACAGCTTTCGGTTCATGTGGACTTTTTAAACTTTATTACTGGGCGGTCTGGAATAGGGGAGCGCGGGGTAAAATGTAACACAGACTTTTAAGATATTTGCTCAGGGTTAACCATGGCATGCTTCCAAGGTTTTCACCTCCTTTCACCTCCTGCCAATTATTGAAAAAGTTCGGCAAAATTTGGATGAGAAACACAGGAGAAACCATTTTTGCAGCATAAAAGTATTTTTTATTGTAGTCGATATTTTTTTATTTAAAACAAATCTGTGAAAATATGTACGTAAAATCTTATATTGTTGTGATTACCGTCTTCTAGGCTAAAAGATGGAACCATTTTGAAAAACACAGTGACTGCAAGACAGTTTTGAGGAAAACACGACACAGCGGGGTTAGTTGTAACAGGGTATTACAAATAAGCCACACACTGTTGGACACCAATATATAATTTTTTGAATTTTGAGTGTAATGTTGAGAACTTTTATATTAAAATGTTTTTTATTAAAATATGTTGTTTAATAGAAAAAAAAAATAACTTTATGGCTAATAATGCAAATAAATGCATTATATAATAATGGATAAATGGATAATAATGCAAATAAATTCAAATGTGTTTATCCAATAAATAAATAAATAAACATACTGTGCTATGTAGAATACAATTTTTTTTTAACCAGTTACTGAGGAAATATAGCTACTATTTAAAGTAAACTGAATTTAAATTAATTGTGTGAAATCTGCCTTTTGATCTGTCTGTTACAACTTGCCCCGCAGGTGGGGTAAAAAGTAAAATTTTTACTCCTGGCGCTTTTGGCAATACTGCACAGAAACCATAGGTCCGGCGATCATAATTTCATTACTCATTTGTAAGAGAGGCTTGTGTTTTGTTGGTAAAAAAATTGTGTTTGTCTAACCCCATTACTTTGTTCATTATTTGGCCAAAACCAAAAAGTTTTACTTTGTGTCCCTCCCCTACTCACTTTTGATTGGTCAGTCGTAGCATTCCAAGGTATGTTATTCCAAGATAACAACCACTAAATCATCAGGAAACTTCTAATCACCTTGACCGTCAGCAAATACATTCAAACCCACATACGTACATCCACATTCATATGTATCTGATTGTCTGTTATGCTGCAGTTTTTAACTGATTGTTAACAGCGGTCTTGTGAATGAATAATACGTAGATTCGTCTATGCTCTATTCATCTGGTTTAGTTTATGCCAGGTTTGTGTTTAATTAAAGAATTGATTAGGGATAACAACCTCCTAAATATATTTTATCCCAAACTTTTATTCATTCATTAATTTTCCTTCGGCTTAGTCCCTTTATTCATCAGGGGTCGCCACAGCAGAATGGACCGCCAACTTATCCAGCATATGTTTTACACAGCGGATACCCTTTCAGCTGCAACCCAGTACTGGGAAACACCCATCCACTCTCACATTCACACGCATACACTATGCCCAATTTAGTTTATTCAATTCATCTATAGTGCATATCTTTGTACTGTGGTTGAAACCAGAGCACTTGGAGAAAACCCACGCGAACACAAGGAGAACATGCAAACTCCACACAGAAATGCCAACTGACCCAGCGACTCGAACCAGTGACCTTCTTGCTGTGAGGCGACAGTGCTAACCACTGAACCACTGTGTCGCCCTTTATCCCTGACTTATACAATTTATAATAAGTCAATCATTTGGCAGCAACTCAGTGTATTTAAGCATTTAAACACAGTCAAGACAATAAACTGAAGAAACTGAAGTCAGAGCATATTTAAAATGTAAAAGAAAAACAAAGTGATTTAAGTGACTGAATGTTCATGGTTGTAGGTGGCCTGACTGACCTGATTATATATTTTTTTTAAGTGCTGATCTTCTGATAATTCCCTGAAAAAGAGAAAATATTCATTGAGTAGTAGTTTTGAGAAAATGTCCTGTTGATGCCAGAGGAGAATGACCAGGGGTGGGTTTCCTAAACAACGACATAACTCTTAGCTGAACTATCACATTCTCTGTTGCAGATTCGTTGTTTAAAGCACATTAGTTACAAAGTAAAGCATTCGTAATGATGCATTTTAAGAGGGTGGAGTAACAAATATTGATTGATTGATTGATTTGGCCAGTTGATTAATTGATTGATTTGGCCAGTTGGTTGGTTGATTTATTTGATTGATTGATTGATTGATTGATTGATTGATTGATTGATTGATTGATTGAT
>CAIGQV010019678.1:143322-185407 GCA_903798115.1 Danio jaintianensis | reverse complement strand
GATTGATTGATTGATTGATTGATTGATTGATTGATTGATTGATTGATCGGTTGGTTGATTGTTTTGGCCGGTTGGTTGATTGATTTGGCCGGTTGGTTGGTTGATTTGTCCGGTTGGTTGGTTGATTGATTGATTGATTGGTCGATTGTATGATTAATTGATTTGGCCGGTTGATTGATTGATTTAGCCGGTTGATTGATTGATTTATTGATTGATTGGATGGTTGTAAGAGTACAGTGCACCTCGACCACTTGGTTTTACTTTGATTTAATGTCACTTTTATCTTATATCTACTTCACTTTTATCTTTGGAAATGTGCTTCATTGGACTCAAACCCGAGTGCTCTGCATCACAAGTACACTGTACAAAGTGAGCTACCGGGCAAACTGACCACACCAGAAAAGTTGTTCATATGGAGATAGATAAGTGAGGCAAATGTATTCAATTATAAATCATAAACATCATTAAGTTGTTTTGTGGTATTTATTTGATGTTGTGCAAAGGACTGCACAAAAATATTTTTTATTCATCGATAATATGCCCCTGTAAATAGCATAAATCTGAAAAGGAACAAACGTTGTTGCTGCCATACTGCTCAGCAACATTAATTTTACCTAGAAACTGCAGTCAAACGTATGTTTAAGTACGTTTGCAGTTACACAGCAGTCTGTGTGTGTGTGACTTCTGCAGACTGCTTTTATGAAGTGTGATTATAAAAAATAAAATTAATACATTTTTACCATTAGAAGCTGGTTATATTCACAGACTGATGCCACACAACTGTGTTTAAAGTGATTTTTACATAATAGGTCCACTTTAAAATTCAAATTTTAGCTACTGGTTATGATGGTTATTTAATTTAGTGTTTGGAAGACCACACACAACTCATATGAACTTTTATAATAAATCCATTGGACCATAAACTTTTAAACTTATATCTGAATTAAGGACTTTTTGTGTATTTATCATGTAAGATCAATAGGATTTATCATTTCCTTCAAGACTTTATTCTTAAAAGGTTCCTCCATTACTTTGTTTTGAACAATATTCCACAGTCAAATATCATATGTTACGAAATAAACGTGATTTAAAAAAATATATGTCTTCAGCAGAGAAGGTCACACATCTTTTTCATTTTCAGCATTGAAGCAAGACGGTGGAAATTTGGCTTTGTTGTGTATTTGGAAGGTACTGTGTACAATTCTATTAACCGCAGGAGGCGTTTTTTTGGGATGATACAGTAGCTATTGTCGAAATTCATTTCAATATATTGAGTTGACAATAAAATGGACGATCTGTTGCTCTCAGGGGGTGATTTTGAACAGTTCGGCCTTATCCCTCTTTCATTGTGAGGAAGTGAGGAGGGATTGTGCACTCTATTGTGGCTTCTTTAGGGAAAATCTATTTTTGAGGGAATGGAAATCTGTCTTCTCACAATGCAAGCCGCCACACTGTCAATTGAGGTGTTGAATTGGGAAGCCTCTGCATTGTCCGAAAGATAATTTAATTGGAAAAGCAAGACACTGTGGTCTTGTGTGGGAAAGCTGCCGGTAGGGCCGCTTTGGCCCCATGCCCTATACTGGAAAAGGGATTGATTTAAACGTTCACAGTTTTGTCAGTGGTTCTAGTGACCGCTGGATGCTCAAAGGCCTCATTGTGAAGTTCAGAGAAGGAGAATAAAATAGTGTTGTTTTTGTTTAACAATAGACCTGCGCTATCATCACCTGCCTCAACTGAAAATGCAAAACACAACAAGATGACTGTTAGTAAAATCAATTACAGGGCACTTTCTTTGGACAGTTTCTGTTTGTCTCATTGAAATAGTCAAATTAATTTTATTTTTTACTTATGTTCATTGGAGAAAAATAACTACTCCTTAGCTTACTTTTAGAAAACAATACACTGTAAAAAAAATACTGGGTTCCACACAATCGGTTAGTGTTGGGACAACATGAAGGAATTAAGTTAACTTATTAGTTTTTACACATTTAAGTGGATTGAACATAAAACAATTAAGTTGTACCGCCAAACAACTGAAGAATTGTGGTGCTTCAGCTCATTTTAAATAAGTAGTTTGAACAAACAGCAAACAATGTTTGGAAAGCATTTTTTTTTCACCTTATTTAACTGAATGTAATGTTTTTAAACACTTAAATGCATTATTTGCAATTCACTTGAAATATATAATACATTAACATTATACTAAATGTGTTTAGTCAAACACAAAGAGTAATTTGTTGACCCAATAAATATCTTAAATACATTATTAGTTTATAATTGCCTATATTGTCTATGAAATATAGTTTATTGTTGAAAGTACAGACAAAGATTTATTCATTTATTTTCCTTCGGCTCTTTATTCATCAGGGGTCACCACAGCGGAATGAACCGCCAACTTATCTAGCATATGTTCTTCCAGCTGCAACTCAGTACTGGGAAACATCCATACACACTCATACACTATGGCCAATTTTGTTTATTCAATTCACCTATAGCGCATGTCTTTGGACTGTGAGGGAAACCGGAGCACCCCGAGAAAACGCTAACAAGGGGAGAACATGCAAACTCCACACAGAAATGCCAACTGACCCCGCTGGGACTCAAACCAGCAACCTTCTTGCTGTAAGGCGACAGTGCTAACCCCTGAGCCACCGTGTCGCCCTACGGACAAATATTTATAATAAATTAAAAGGTCACACTTTATTTTAATGGTCCGTTAGTTGAATTTAAGTTACATTGCATCTACATGCCAACTAATTCTCATTAGATTATAAGTAGACTGTTAGGTTGGGGTTAGTGTTAGTGTAAGTTGACATGTACTTGCAAAGTTTCTTATAGTCAGTTAAATGTCTGTTGAAGGAGCAGTATCAGCAGATATTAAGCAGACAGTCTACTAATACTCAAATGGACCATCAAAATAAAGTGTTACCAATTAAAATATACATCAATTCTATCAACATTTATATGTTAAGTATTTTAATATTTTTTTTATGGCAAATCTGTAATGTTGCAGTTTAACACGTTTTAATTTACTAACTTTAAACGTGTGAAAAATGTGATCTTTTTTTATATTGTTTTAAATATATTTTGGGTGCCTGATGAATATCAAAGAATCAAATAATTAAATCAATTGTATTATATTATTACAGTGTATAGTTCATTTATTATTATTTTATTTTACATAGTGCTTTAGATGACTAAAAATACTGATTTATATATTGTTGGATGTTAACAATAAGCTCTAAAAACTTGCAGTAAAACTTGAGAACAAAGTGGTACAGTAAGTTACATCATCCTTGTGTTTAGTTCAAATGCGGCCCAGTTTTGAATGTTCACAAATCATCTGACCAATATTTTAAGAGTTTTCAGGAACCCACTTTCCCTCAAGAGCCAACATATTTTAGGCTGAAAGATGCTTATGAGGCAAAAAAACGAAAACACCGTTCTCATATTCTTTTGTGCCCCAGGTGAAAAAATAAATGAGAGAATGCTGGCAAAAGCAGGAGATGTATACTTACAAAAACTTAAGAGAGGACTGAACACGCTCTTGCTTGTTGAAAACATGTTTAACTTCCAGAGAAATTATATTTGGAAGCAGCAAGACAAACTTGCTTAGGAAGTCCACACCCTGTTCCTATTTTTAGAGACACACATGCCACTTTTAATATATATATATATATATATATATATATATATATATATATATATATAAATAATTGTATTAATATTACTTTTTATAAATATTATATAACGTTTTATAAATGTTGCGATTTGATAATTTAATTCACATTTTTATTCCACTTTAATGAAATGGATCAAAGTAACGTTATACTTATACGCTAAATTACTACTGATAGGTCACTTTATGAAAACAATTATGGTAAAGTACAATGCCTTACAGTAGCGTTGGGCTGCCAGTAAGAGTCTGTCAGGCTACTTTTCTTTCGTGTGTCTGTGATAGAGAGCTCTCTCTGATGTTCAGCTACAAATCAGAGCATAAGAGCAAAAACTGAAGTGACGAAACCAAACAAATGACACAAGACATGAGGGAACACAAAGAAGCTGACTGTCATTTCTTCGCATTTCTTAAGTATTTGCAAACATTATGAATGGTAAGATTATAGTACCGATAGTGGTGATATCAAAAAAGGCCAAGATTGTTTGGCAAAATTTGTTTAGTGCACCTTTAAAATGCAGATTTCTCTGAATATAAAAAATGCTGTAAAAATCTGGAACAACTTGGCAAAATTTGGGATAAGTGCAAGCATCATAAATATACTTATTACACAGCTGTCTGGAAATATTAAGTATGTTATTCCCAGATAACAACCTCTGAAACATGGACTCATCCGGGTACTTCAAACATCTTGACCGTCAGTGAATATGTTCACATCCATATGCTTGTCTTGTCCGTCACGGTGTTGTTTTTGACTGATTGGGGCCATCTTGTGACTGAACAATAGTTAGTGTATGCTCTATTCAGCCACTTTTGTTTCTGTCAGCTTTGCGTTTAATTAAAGAATGAATAAACTATTACATCCCAGAACAATGCTTTTGTTTAATGTTTTGTGGCAAGTAGCCAATTAATATGCAGGATAAAGTACATCCAGGCAGTTGTTATCACGGAATAAAGCCCTTTAGTCTTATACAACAGTTCTCTTTTGTTTAATTCTTAAATCAATGCAAAGCTGACAGAAACGAAAACAGCTGATGGAGTATACACTATTTTGCACATTATGCAGTCACAAATTGGCACTGTCAAAAATATATGGATGTGAACGTATTCACTGATGGTCAAAGTGATTTGAAGTTCACCTTGTTAATCAGCCATTGTTATCTTGGGGATAAAATACTCTGGCCAATCAGAAGCGAGTAATCCAGACAGCCGTTTATTAATCTGCAATAACAACCATCTGGATGTACTTTATTCCTTACCTAACAAAAAATATAACATTGTTAATGTAGTTTTTGGAAATCTGAAAGCCAAAATCATTCATATGGTACTGTATTATGAGTTTAAATGCTAAATGCTTATTAATGTAGATGGCCAGTCATTGGTGCTCTCACCCTTGTCCCATGTGGTTCTGTTGATGCAGCAGTGTTGTTCATTCGTACGTATTATTCATTTACAATATGATGCCAAACAGTCAAAAACAGTCAAAAATGTTCCGTGACAGACAAGCAGATACACATAAATGTGGATGTTAGTATATGGATTTGAACGTATCCACTGACGGTCAAAGTGATTCAAAGTTAACCTTGTTATTCAGCAGTTGTTATCTTGGAATAACTGACCAATCAGAAGCGAGTAATCCACATAGCCGTTTATTAATCTGCAATAACAACCCTTTAGATGTTCTTTATTCCTTACCTAACAAAACATATAACATTGTTTTCGTATTTTTTGGAAATGTGAATCCCAAAATCATTCATACAGTACTGTATTATGGCTTTAAATGCTGATTAATGTAGATGTTGCCACTCGTTTGGTGCTTTCTTCTTACCCTTGTCCCATGTGGTGCTGTTGATGCAGCAGTGTTGTCTTTTGGGCCCTGCTCATGGCGGCTCTCCAAGGCCAAATAAAGCCATTGTGGAGGGAAGAGGGCTTGTGTCCGGATGACCGGGGGTGGCACAAAGGCCCCCTGCTCTAGAACTGTCCTCACGACGCCTGGCCACCTTTATATGCCCTTTACTCAAAGAAGGAAATGTCTTTCATCTCCTTTTTAAGGTGGAAAACGCTGCCACCCTTACAATGGCAGAGGGGATTCAGCGTGTGCCAGGACGCGTCAAAGTGTCAGTGTGTGATGCTGTTTCGTCACAGAGAGCGTGGGATGAGTCTCAACACAAGCCTCACACAACACACCTCTGAAGCAAACTGGAAGTGCATTTACTGTAAACATTATATAAAAATAATATGAGGAATTGTTTGAACAGATTGAACACAATGAAGATGTGAATTATATTTTGTGCTCTTAACTGAGTTAAGACTAGAGGATTAATATTACATGGCTACAATCATTCAAAAGCCGCCACATAATGTTTACTGTAATACAGAGAAGTGTAGTCCAATTTTTTTATTCAATTACTCTTACATGTTCTTCTTGGTGAATGAACAAACAAACAAGAAGCAGGGAGTGCTTAATGTAGTTACATTATAGAGCAAATGATTCTTGACTCTTATAAACCAAATCTTAACACTTGAACCTGAACTAAATCTTTTCAGTATATTAAAAAATAATAGTCAATATTAATGTTTCATTCTCAAAAGTAAAATCTAATGATATTTGAAAATGTTTAAGGTAATTTTGAATCTGGATTACAATCCAAATTTTCTTATCAATTCATTATACTGATAATTTTTTTTCTTTGTTAAATGATGTAGAACTGCATTTACTATTCTTATAGTAAATATGAATTGAATCTGTACAATAAAACTGACTTGTTTGGCAACTTTCTAAACTCAAATTGATAAATGTGTTTTTTTTGTGTAGTTTATAAGGTAAAAAAAAAAGTTCTAAAAGTTATTTTGTTAAATTGATATACAAAAATAACTAATATTAGATTTAAATTTTGTATAAAAATTTCTTTAAAGGCAAAACATAATTAAAATGTTAAACTAAATTAATGAAAAGGAAAATGTTAATAATGTTAGTTAAATTTCAATGAAAGTTGTCAAAAATAAAAATTTAAATATAAATAAATATAATTTGATAATAATTTGATATCATTTGAATCAGAATTTGAATGAAAGGTGAATAAAAAAAAGAGAATAACTAAATATGACACTTTAAATGATTTGTCGTGGCAGGGTGGCTCAGTGGTTAGCACTATCACTGGACCAGTGGTGGAAAGAGTAAAAAATCATACTTAAGTTAAAGTACCATTAAACATAACATTCTGTATAGCATTTAGTTATTGCCCAGCAGGCACACAATGTCATAGGACGTTAATATTAGGTTAGACTGATAGACGTCATAGTGGTAACATCCACACAACGCCAAGCTGTAACATCAATTGGCGTTGATATTCGGTTGATTTTAGGTTGGACGTTGGACATTGATATTGGGTTCTGACGTCAACATGATTTTCATTTCCAAACAAATTACCCCACGACGTTGGGGTACAACGTCAATCTGATGTCATGTTGAGGTCCTGTGCCTGCTGGGCTTTTAAGGCCATTTCGGTCATCATACAGTAAACATCCCTCATCGTCTCATCAGTGACATGCATCTAAACAGTCTCTGGGTCAATGTGTGTAAAGATTTTGGACATCTTGGACACTTTTAATGCTTCCAAACAGTTTGCTGCAGTTATAAATCGCCCATGTCTAGAGGTAGTTCGTTATGATGTACACCATATGCCGGAATAGTTGGCGTTTCATTCCGCTGTGGCAACATTTGATAATCAGGGACTAAGCCAAAGGAAAATGAATGAATGATTTGTACTTCTTAATTATTTCTTAAAAACTAAATTAATGATATCATAATGTCTGTAAAACTAGGAATCAGAGTCCAGGAGAAACCAAAATAAAACAAAAGTCCAGAATTCCCTTGTTTCTTATTTCTCTGGTGCCTCTGTCCCTTAAGAAAACCCAGGGTTTAATAGCTCTAGCAGCGCTGGTGTGTTCCAGCACTAATCAGCTCCAGCGACAGCGAGCCAGATCCTCACACACGGCTGCCAACACAGTCCTGTATGGCTACCCAAGATCACCATGGAGATCACTCCCATTAGGATAGTTGCTTTCCTGATGTTGAATGTCTGCCTTCAGACACATACAGCCATTATATAAAACTCCTTTCAGAATGTTGGCCTTTTCTAGCTAAGGCTCTTTTTTATGAAACAGACAGGGGCAAGCAAGAAAGAAAGCGAGCATAAGAAAGACTGGAGGAGGAGAAGTGCCAGGCCCCAGAATCACATCTGCTAAAGTACTACAGCATATAAGAAAGCACTAGACACACATAAGAAAAAGATTAGGAAAATGGAGACATCTTTACTGTTTGAGTGCTTGCTGTGTTTTTGTTAAATCCCAAGTGGATTTTGGTAAATACCGTGATAGATATTTGCTCATTTTTCTCCGGTTGCACTGGGAAAGAGCTGGCAGTTTTACTCAGAATCAGCAGGATAGTTTAATATTTGTGATTTAAGTAGATTTCCATTAAGCTTGATTGCCTTTCACTGTTTTTATGAACAATCACATAAAGCTTTTCACAAATATATGAAAATAAATTCATATCTTAATATACATCCATCTATCTATCCATTTTCAACCATGTATCCAGGGCCTGGTTGTGGACACTTACTACAACTCCTCCAGGGGATCCCAAGGCATTCCCAGGCAAGCAGAGAGACATAGTCTCTGCTGAGCTTTCAGACAACCTCAGCAACTTTGGCTTGGGTGTTGGCTGAGTCGATCTTCCTCATCTCTGCTTCTTCAACAAAAGCATGTCAGTGAAATTGAGGAGATCCTCAAAGTATTCCTTCCACCATATGACAACATCCCCAGTCGAGGTCAACAGCTCCCCCACTTCCAGTGTTGGTGAAGTGTTGGTGAAGAACTGCTTCCCCTTCCTGAGGCATAGGACGGTTTGCCAGAATCTCTTTAAGGCCAGTTGATAGTCCTCTTCTATGGTCTCCCTGAACTCTTGAGTTTTTAGTTTTCCCTTCTCAGATCGCCCAGGATTAAATTCTTCCTTCAGTTTGATGGAATCTCTAAATTTTTGATGTCCATCAACTGGTGGGTTCCCACCATGACCAGCACTGGAGGCCTTACAGCCATAGCTCCTTACAGTCGCTTCAACAATTGAAGTGGAGAACATGAACCATTCAGTCTCAATGTCTCCAGTTTCCCTCGGGATCTGGTCAAGGCTCTTCCGAAGGTGAGAGTTAAAAAAATACCCCTGAGATATGGTTTATTCCACTATTTCTTTGGGCCTTCCAGGTCTGTCCAGCCTCCTCCTCCTTACAGTGGATTCAACTCACCTCCAGGTGCCGATCAGTTGATAGCCCTGCTTCTCTCATAAGACACATGGTCAGAGATCAAATGAAACAACCACAAATTCTTTCATCAAATTCCAGCCTAGGGTGTGCTGGTGCCATATGCACTGATGGACATCCTTATGCTTGAACTTGGTGTTTGTGGTGGACAAATTGTTACTAGCACATAAATCCAACAACAGAACACAGCTCAGATTCAGATTGGGGGCTGCTTCTCCCAATCACATATCTTTACGTATCACTATCATTGCCCATATAGGCATTGAAGTCCCCAAGTAGAATGACAGAGCCCCCATTAGAACATTCCTGGTCCCAAGAGCTAGTTTTTGTGTCCAAAGATTTGGTCGTCTTGGCCCTGTTCATCAACCACTGCCCCTTACGGCTCCTCCTGCAGGTGATGGGTCCATAGGAGGATGGGCCCATGTCACTTCTTTGGACTTTATCCAGCTGGATTCTGTGGAGAAAAATTCAGCCACCAGGCACTCACGTACGAGCATTGCACCTGCCAGGTGCATTTATTCCATGACAAAATAGCTCCTATGATCATTCAGGCACTCAAACCTCTCCACCACAATAAGATGGAGTGTGCTCCTTTTGCTGGATCTCTGTGCTGTTTTGGACAGTGTTAACCACCAGATCTTCCTGACAATGGGCATATCAGTAACTGCACAGCGGTTAAAATTTTACTTCTTGGGTGGACCTTCAGGATGTCCTGGAAAGATTAAATGTTCAAGTCACAGCTACCTCAGGGATACCTCAGAGCTCAGTTCTAGGACTACTTGTATTCTCTAATTACATGGCATCCTAGCATCTGTCATTTAGAAACTTGGCTTTTCATATCCCTGCTATGCTGAGGACAATCAATTCTACCTCTCAGTTCATCTCAATGAAGTACTTTCAACTCAACCTTGTCAAGAAAGAACTGATTGTTCTGTATGCAGTTCATTGTGAGAAAAAAAAATAAAAAATACTGCTGCCAATAATTCACCAAGAATGCATCCTTTATATTTATGCTTTTACACCACCACAACATGTCCTTTGGAAAGTTTAAACCCAAATACTTTCTGTATTTACTGTAATTACTGTAAACCCAATTGCTGTTGGACAACACATTCTGTTTATAGAGCTTATCTTACTATGAACCCTGAGCATTTCTTTAAATAGAACAACTGTTCCTGTCTTGCATTTGTCCCCTGTGACTACATCCAGTCCATTTTAAGAGACCAGATTACCCGAGAAGGTGTCAGACTAAAGAAAGCACAGAGTGAAAAATGCTATAAAGACAGAAATACTTTAGCACTTGTACAAAGTGCTTTATTTTCACTGTGAGAAAGAAAGAAAGAAAGAAAGAAAGAAAGAAAGAAAGAAAGAAAGAAAGAAAGAAAGAAAGAAAGAAAGGAAACCCAATGAAGAGCTTTTCTCTAGTCCTCTGTTCATTGATAGAATGTTTCTCTTCCTTGTTTAATATTTCAGATGATTTTCATTGGAGAACTCCCAAAGGCACCCATTGAGATTTGCATCCTGATTTATTTGTCATATATCATTTATATCTCTAAATTCTTTATACATCTCCAGTGGCACCATGCATCTTTCATGATTTCCTCCGCCGTGTTCACAGTCAGATCCAAACACATTTTACACGTCCAGGCACTGCTGTACTTTACTTATTTCACCTTGCGTGTGTGGGACGGATGAAAAATGTAACGGGGAGTTGTTAATTTCTCTTTTCACAGCTCAGGAATCATACAGGTCAAATTCCATTTTACATCTCTGCTGTCTTAAGCCAAGCACTGCAAGAATGTGGTAAACGCAGTGAGAATGTAATCTACCCATTATAGAGAGGGAAAAACATGGATAAACTGACAAATAAAATGCTGCCAGTGCTGAGGAAAGTACTGTGAAACTTATGCAACCTACTTACATTTTAAACTAGTCCACATTTTGAAAAGTAGTTAGCTGCAGAAAGGAATTTTTCACATTTTAAAGGTACAACATGTACAACATGACAAAAACTTTCTTTTTTAGAACTCTAAAAAACTTTTCTAAAAATCACAATTATTTTATCTGTCGCAAAACACAGTCACTTTATATATTTCTGTATATTTCCCGGTTCATTTATCGATCGGCAAACGTCCCACAACCCCACAATATATATATAATGTAATGGGTACTCCATCATTCTGCCTGCTGCCTGCTATGTTCCTCTTTCCACTGGTGATTAATAAATGTGATTTAAGTGACTTTGAACGTGGCATGGTTCTTGTTGCCAGATTGGCTGGTCTGAGTATTTCAGAAACTGCTGATCTACTGGGATTTTCACGCACAACCATCTCTAGGATTTACAGAGAATGGTCTGAAAAAGCATCATATCCAGTGAGCGGCTGTTCTGTGGGCACGAATGCCTTGTTGATGCCAGAGGTCAGAGGAGAATGGCCAGACTGGTTCCAGCTGATAGGAAGGCAACAGTAACTCAAATAACCACTTGTTACAACCAAGGTATGCAGAAGAGCATTTCTGGCTGCACAACACGTCCAACCTTGAGGCGGATGGGCTACAGCAGCAGAAGACCACACTGGGTCCCACTCCTGTCAACTAAGAACAGGAACCTGAGGCTACAATTCGCACAGTCTCACCAAAATTGGACAATGGAAGATTGGAAAAATACTGCCTGGTCTGATGAGTCTCGATTTCTGCTGCGACATTCGGATGGTAGGGTCAGAATTTGGCGTGAACAACATTAAAAAAACATGAATCCATCCTGCCTTGTATCAACGGTTCAGGCTGCTGGTGGTGGTGGTGTAATGGTGTGGGGGATACTTTCTTGGCACACTTTGGGCACATTACTACCAATTGAGCTTTGTGTCAACGCCACTGTCTACCTGAGTATTGTTGCTGACCATGTCCATCCCTTTATGACCACAGTGTACCCATCTTCTGATGGCTACTTCCAGCAGGATAACGCGCCATGTCAAAGCACAAATCATCTTAGACTGGTTTCTTGAACATGACAATAAGTTCACTGTACTCAAATGGCCTCAGCTGACAAATCTGCAGCAACTGTGTGATGCTATCATGTCAATATGGACCAAAATCTCTGAGGAATATTTCCAGTACCTTGTTGTATCTATGCCATGAAGGATTAAGGCAGTTCTGAAGGCAAAAGGTGGTCCAACCTAGTACTTGTATGGTGTACCTAAAAAAAGTGGCCGGTGAGTGTGTATATATATATATATATATATAGGGGTGTAGTAATTGGGGGGACAGAGTGCATAGGGCCCTAGCAATTTTGGGGCTCAGCGATATACCAACCTTGCCCACATCCCCTACACCCCCTACACATTAAAATATAATTGTAACAAAGTTTCACAGTACTACATTGTTCTTTATTTCAAATAAATGTAAACTTGCTAAGCATAAGCATATTTGTTTTCAAAAACAAAAAAAAAACTTTCTAAACTTTTGACCAGTAGTGTGCGTATTAAAATGTTATATATATATATGTAATTTAATCAGCATTTTTGCAACCACTGCCTCAATTAAGATGACAGCATCAAGCCTAAAACAATGCTAAGCTATGCTAAACTGCTAAGTTTCCCTTCTGCTAAAAAGTTGCTACTTTTTGGCCTTCAAGTTCCAGCAGAGAACAATTGTTGAGTGTGAAATGGGTCATCGAGAGAGTAAAAAAACACAATAACAAATCACCAAATAAGAATCGAGCAAAATAGGACGTAAAATGTTTTCAATTCCCGCACTTACTTTACTCAAAAAGACTTTTCTTCCAGTTAAATTTGGAATTGTGACAGACAATGAAAAGAAATCCTGTCAGATAAGGTTGTTACATGGTGAACGTAGCAATGCTTTGAACTTACGTCACACAAAATTAACCCGCAGACGGAGGGTGTGAGGGATTGAGATAAACATGTTTGTAATGGTATATAATAATATCCACTTTGGCCAAGGCTTTTTTTCCCTTCCCTTCCCTACTGTAGTGCAGGAAGTTCTCCTTAGCAAGCTGCGATTATTTCAGTGCTCCCCCCTCTTTCCTTCTTCTTCTCTTTGTTGTCGTGCCGTCAGTACTTAAAACGTTCCAGTGATTTTAATTTCACTGACATAGGCACAAGCTAAGGCGCTACATATGCGCCGCAATGTGTGCGAGACGTAGCTTTTCTTCAGATTTGATCACGGACTCGCGGAAACAGATTGCAGTGCCGGAATGTGCCATTGAGCCTTACAAAGCCCATCTGTTCGGGCGACCCAGTGGAAAGACGAACATAGCGGGCAGCAGGCAGAATGATGGAGTACCCATTAAAGATAAGGGAGGCTGGGGTGGCCCACCTCACCACACTCTTGTTTGGGACACGAAATAGGCCTGCAATCCCTCTCCCCCCTCATCACCTTCTCCGTTTCAACATGGCAGCAAGTTTCTCAGGGACTGACATACTTTCACATAGGCTGATGTGCGTTTTTTTTTTTTCTTATACCTGATGAGGGATTGGTATCGCAGCTTTAAATAAGTATGTGTTTGGAGTTTTAGCCCTCACACGTTACATTCGGATCCTGATGCTAATTCCAGCTCTTCTCCAGTAAGGCGTGGGGTTTTTTCGGTTCAATGACAGCTCGATAACTAGAGCCGCTCGAGGTGTCTCTGCTACATTTCCCATTTGCCGTCTAATTCACACGTCAGAAACATGTACTCACAAAAGTGCAGGCGAAACACGGTAAAGACAATGCCGCCGAGGATTCTGTAATGTCGCCCTGGCGGGAAACAGAGACTATATCATGTGCGGGCTTTTGTGTGATGTGCTCGGGTCAGTGGAAATGAACACGAGAGCAGTTCTCCTGTAGTACGGCGCGGGGGGAAAGAGTGAAGCGGGCAGGAACAGGCTGACTGCAAAACCGTGTTGGGTTATTTTTAATTCATGCACCGCCACCTGGTTAATGGAGTTTTTGGATCTAGTCAGTCTTCCAGGCTTGTTTTAGATGATCAGCTCTCAGCCAGAAGCGCCGCAATTATTTATGCTTCTTACTTTGCAGGTCCTCGGTAATATAGTATAATAATGTTAAAATAGGCAAACGTCAAGAAGCGTTAAAGGCAAGCAACATATTTAATGCATGTGTTTTTTAAGCATTATAAAAATGCTTTTATCCTTTTTTTACGCTTTTGAATTGTTCTACTTAAAAGGGAATTACTGGTTTTTATTGTTGGTTATTTGACAGTTTCTCTTTGTGATTTAGCTGTTTTTAAAGAAACATTTGCAATTCTTTTTTTATGTTTTTATTTTATTTGTATAATATTTTTCAGTAATGGCCATTCTGACATATTTTTTTTGGTATTTGCTAAGGACATCGCTAATGTTCATTTAAGGGTTGGTTCAGCTCTGTAATGCTAAGTGCATGGAGAGATCAAAATTCATGGCGTAAAAATTGTCATATTGTTCAATTATTCATAACACCACCACCAGCATTACAAGTCATTTTGTTTTAAGAGAAAGAAAAATATACAAACCTCCATTCAAACTCTGTCCTGATTCTTACTTCAAAATTCGCATGGATTGTGTGTTTGTTTATACCTGTTTAACACCATGTTCATTCCTGATAATGACATAAATAAATATGAATAGCACATATATATATAATAGAATTGAAAAATTCACATTGCAGAAGAGAACAAATTCTGACCAGACTCTTTTTTTTGTTTTTGTTTTTTTGGAGCCAGTAAGCAGACACAAAGTACCTACACACTAAGAAATAAAGGTACAAAATCACTGGGGTGGTACCTTTTTAAAAGGTTCACTTGTGTACCATACAGGTGGACATTAGTACCTTTAGGGGACACTTTTGTACCTTTAAGTTTCACTTTTGTACCTTTAAGGTACTATGAGGTACACATTTGTATTTTTCAGGTATTAATATGTACCTTTAAGGACTTGTTAGGAACAAAAATGTAGCTTTTGTAAAGGTACTGCCACAGTGACAGATGTTGTACCTTTATTTCTGTGATTGTACCATTAGGGTACACGTTTGTACCTTTAAGGTACTATGAGGTACACATTTGTACTTTTCAGGTATTATTATTTACCTTTAAGGACCTGTTAGGAACAAAAATATACATTTTGATAGATTTTGTAACTTTATTTCTGAGAGTGTAGGATACACCTTTGTACATTTAAGGTTCCTTTTGTACATTTAAGGTTAACGTTTGTACCTTTAAGGTACTATGAAGCACACATTTGTACTTTTCAGGTATTCAAATGTACCTTTAAGGACGTGTTAGGAACAAAAATGTACCTTTTGAAAAGGTACTGCCACAGTGGCAGATTTTGTACCTTTACTGAGAGTGTATACATACAGTTTTCAAGCTAAATTTGGACCTATTTGCTGCAGTGTTTAGCATTTTTAGTGACTCAAAATTGGATTAGCAGTCTTTTCAATTTCTTTAGAATATATACAGATTTTTATCCTCGCACTTCCAGGCACAACTCGTATACTTACATAGTTTTTCCTTTATTAGGGTTTTATGTGCTTTGGGATTATATGACATGGCAAAAAAGAAAGCTTGAATCATTTTATTAGACAAAACAGAGTGTACATTGCATTTTCCCCCCTCTCCTTCCTGGGAAACGCTTCTCACATTTAATACTCCAGATATGTAAAAGAGCCCAAATCCAGGAACAAAGAGCATCCTAGGTAAAAGAGTTTCTAATTGCAGCAAAGCCAATTACTGCCATATTCCCTGTCTCAGTGGCACGTGCACATGGGGACGAGATCCGCCAGTAGTTTGCTTGTAGAATTAATCACTTTGATGCCAGTTTGAGTGATCCTATCAAATTAAGCTTTGGGTCAAGCATATTAAACAAAAGAGCCGGGATCTATCTTTAATATATCTACACTGGGGTCCGCATCAAATCGGAATAAATCAAACATCACGTTAATAGGTGCTGTCCGACATCACTCGACGCTCGTGGATGAAACACAGAGATGCCAGGGAAAATCTAATCATCAGCCTGCAAATTAAAAAGATTTTAATAGTGATAGTGTACACCGCTCACTGTCCCGGAGTATGACAGCGGCTGGTTACACCGCATTACCCCTGGATGAATGCAAGCGTTTTCGAGGAGGCGAATCGATAGACTTAACCAAGACGTGCGGTTATCTTGATCAAGGCTGAAAATGAGAACAATATCTGCGAGCCCTGCGAGATAAAGATATCCATCCGCACGATTTAAAAGCAATCTCTGTTTGATCAGAGTCCAGCACGCGTCTGCCTCTAATGAGAAACTTTGAAGCTATAAAACCATGTTTGTTCTGACGCCCAAAAACTGCTTTCATAAACAGCTTTTAAAGGAAAGCGGCCTTGTTCTGTTCAAGAAACACACATGTAGCTGTAACTTAAGGCTAATGAGGGAAACTTCAAAAATCATCCTCGTTTTTTTTGTGGGGTGGGGGTATGGGGGGGGGTATTTGTTTCCAAAAATAGTCACAAATATGCAAACATCCATTCAAGTCTGTCCTGATTCTCACTTTAAATCTTGCTTAGATTGTGTGTTTGTGTATTCCTGTGTAAAGGAAAATACATAAGGAAATATTCATATCAATGTAAATAATAGAAATTAAAATACAGAATTGCAGAAGAGAACAAATTCTGAGCTTTTTTTGAGCCAGTAAGCAACAGAAAGTACCTACGGTTTTCTAAAAGTCTAAATGATTAGCCCTCCTATGAATGTTTTTTTTTTTTTCAAATATTTCCCAAATAATGTTTAACAGAGCAAGGAATTTTTCACAGTATTTCCTATAATATTGTTTCTTCTTTGTTTTATTTCGGCTAGAATAAAAGCAGTTTAAAAAATTTTCAATTTAATAAAATCAATATTATTAGCCCCCTTAAGCAATATTTATTTTCTTCGATTGTCTATTGAACGTACCATCATTACATAATGATTTGCCTAATTACCCTAACTTGCCTAATTAACCTAATTAACCTTAAGCCTTTAAATGTAATTTTAAGCTGAATACTAGTATCTTGAAAAATATCTAGTAAAAAAATTATGCACTGTCATCATGGCAAAGAAAAAAGAAATCAGTTATTAGAAATTAGTTCTTAAAACTATTATGCTTAGAAATGTGTCGAGAAAAAAAAACGTATTTCCATTAAACAGAAATTGGAGAAAAAAATAACAGATGTGCTAATAATTCAACTGTGTACTAACTTTTGGCGGTGAGCATAAGAAATACAATTCATTTAAAGCAAATGTTTTTAATCTTTTAAATAGTTTTTAATTTGTACTTATTTGCTGCAGTTTTTAGCATTTTTTTACATTTACGTAGATTAGCAGCCTTCTCAGTTTCTTCGGAATATGTAAGAATTTTTATCCTCACTTTCAGGCACAACTCATATACTTGCATAGTGTTTTCTTTATTTAGGATTTTATGTGCTTTGGGATTATATGACCTGGCAAAAAGCTGTTGCTTTAATTTAAGTCTAATGAGTGAAACTTCATCCTCGTTTTTTGGGGGGGGCAAAAGTGTAAGGGGGGATTTTGGGGGGGGTAAAGCAGCGTTGTTCGTCTCCAGAAATAGTCACGTGTAAATTCACGCTCAGATCCTCAGACACCAAAAGCCTTTTTAACAAGCACTTGTCATCAGATTTGTTTGTTGAAGGGTATAAAAGCGGGTATTAAGCACCCACGCACGTTTCTGGAATCCTCCTTGTCTGATGCTAAGATTGAAGTGTTGTTTATTCAAATGGAGAAAAGTGATCTTTCAACTTTCTCAGTCATATGGAAGACAGGTTTAGTGCTACAATAAAATGAGCATCAACAAAGTTGATATGGGTATTTACCAATAAAAGCCCCGGTTTTAGCGGGGAAAAGATGTAAGAGGATTATGGTAGTTTCGACTTTGCACTGACCGGGTTCAGGGCCCTTGGCTTTGAATCTAATTGTCATTGTTCCTTCCTTGCAGGCTGAAAATCCTCCCGCTTGTTTCCTGAAGCAGGTCAGCAGTGGATGTGTTGAAAAGGTGACTGACTGCACAGATGGTGCCGCACGTCTGGCTTCCTGTGCACTGCTGAGTGTTTGTGGGTACGAGACCTCCAATTTACACATGTGAGAGTTGCTTCTATACATAAAACATTTGCTTTATAAAGCAGATACTGTCAATGAAATGAATTGTAATTCTTATGCTTATACAGTTAAAAGTTGGTATACAGTTGAAGTCAGAATTACTAGCCCTCCTGAATTGTTTTTTCCCCAATTTTCTGTTTAACGGAAAGAAGATATTTCTTCAACACATTTCTAAACATAATAGTTTTAATAACTAATTTCTTTTATCTTTGCCATGATGACAGTAAATAATATTTTAATAGCTATTTTTTCTAGATATTAGCATTCATCTTAAAGTGCAATTTAAAAGCTTAACTGGGTTAATTAGGAGAGTTAGGGTAATTAGGCAAATCATTATATAACTATGGTTTATTCTGTAGACAATATTATTAGCCTTAATATTATTGGCCATACTATGTTTTTATTTTTTTAATAAAACTGCTTTTATTCTTGCCGAAATAAAACAAATAAGACTTTCTCCAAAAGAAAAAATATTATAGGTGATACTGTGAAAAATTCCTGCTCTGTTAAACATCATTTGGGAAATATTTGAAAAAGAAATAATAAATTCACAGGAGGGCTTATCGTTTTGACTTCGGAAGTATGGTTTTGGAAGAACTCACTAAGGTGCGTGTATTTGAGGAAAAATACAGCCCAAAACAATATGCTTTGAAATATTATTACAAATCACAATAGCTATTTTCATATTTTAATTTCATTTTGTTAGTCCAGACTTTAGTGATCAAACATTAATAATTCTAATATGTTCATTTGCTGCTTAGTGAAGTTTATTCATAAACTAATTTCGAGAGGAGCACGTGCTTATGATTGATAATTAGCTAATGCATGATCCACCAATCAGATGATTCCTAAATCACTATAAATAACCAGAGTATCTTACCTTAGCCATCTTCGTCTTGAAGAATCCCCCCTTCCACCCCTACTCCTCGACAGGGCAGCACGGAGGCCCAGTGGTTAGCACTGTTGCCTCACAGCAAGAATGTCACTTGCTCAAGCCTTTACCTTGCCAAGTTGACATTTCTGTGTGGAGTTTGCATGTTCTCCCTGTGTTTGCGTGGGTTTTCCCCGGGCTCTCCGGTTTCCTCCCACAGACCAAAAACATGTAACATAAGTAAATTGACCAACCAAATCGATACCATAGACGAGCGATTAATTCAGCAATTTCTCTCCATAATTATTCATAATTCGAATTCACCTTCATCAAGCAGGGGAGTTCTCGAGACCTACCTGAGCTCAAACTCCCCTCTCGCCCTGCAACGGGAGGGAGCCCCGGGCTCGAGGATCTCATGAGCTCAGGGCTCTCTCTCGGGACAGCATGCCAAACACGCTTTATAACCAATCATCAGCTAAGGGCGAACTCTTGAAAAAAACATCTTGGTGTTGAAAACAAAAGTAGTTGTTTACTTGTTTTTGCCTGAACAAAATCTGACCCTAAATCTGAAAATTCTGTTTTTTCATTGAACCATTTTTTTTAATCCTCATAATAGTGTTTTACAATTTCCACTAAACACTCCTAATAATGGGAAGCGTTTCTTTGTAAATCACTGTATTTGACAAATTTCTGAATTATGTATTACCATAATTAATTAATTAATTTCATTAATGATGCTGAACACTTAGCTTAGGAATAAATTACATGGATAATAAAATAAACATTACCTTTTTATTTAATGATTTTTTTAAAATTAAATATACACTGAAAAAATATTTTTTGTTGCTTGTTCAATCTACTTATTTAAAATGAGCTGAAACAACACAATTCTTGAGATTTGGTTTGGGACGACTTAATTGTTTTATGTTCAATCCACTTAAATTTGTAAAAACTAATAAGTTAACTTAAAGATCCCCTATTATGGGTTTTTGAAAACGAGCTTCCATGTAGTGTGTAGCACAGCCCTAAGTGAATGAAAACATCCAGCTGAGGTTTAAATCTGAAAGTGCACCATGTTTAAAACTATTGATTCTATAGCGAAATAGTTGACTCAGAGTCGAATAAATGAATCGAGTTGGGTTCGGATCTTTTGTTTGAACGCGTCTACATCGATACGGTACATAACCAAATATGTAGTTCCAGATCCGGTAAAATGTGAACGCGCATTTGACTTCAGACACTAGCAGAGCGCTGAGGATCACGGGACTGATCATGACACAAAGATGATGATCACTGACTGATGGAGATTCGGCTGCAGGGAATAAAGGGTTAAAGTTCATTTTCACAACGACACCACAGTATAGACACCACAGTATAGCCAACCTTGTGCTGTGTTAGTTCCTGTCATATTTCAGATTTTTAATACAATAACAATACGCTGCAGTGCGGGATTCGTCAGCCATTTGCTAAGGAAGGAGCAGCAGACACTATTATGTATGGGACTTTGTTAGGGACTTTTTCAGTAACTGTTGCAGCTCATATGGACCAGTTTCTTCTTCCTCCGGATCATAACATGTAAGTGTAATTGAAATTGTTGCCTCGTTTTGTGTAGTTTGCAAAATATGTGTTTAATTGTGTGTTATAAGTTGTAATCGCCCTGCGCGGCTTGTAATCACTTATATATTATAGATCAGTGCTTGTACTGTATCTCTCAGGTTAAATCTATTCACTAGAAGTTAAAGCTATTCACATATTGAAATATGTCCATGTTGAAAACGCGCCGCATGCTTCTTCCTTTACTGATTTAAATGCGTTTTGTGCTCCTGATCCTCTGCTGTTTGTTGCTATGGCCACCATCAGCTGCTCCTCACACGTGCACCGTGGTCAGTTTTCAAAATAGTTCAACTTTTGCCACTGAGTGGATTAATGCTGAACGTGTGTCGTTGTTATTACTTGGGGTTAGGGTTAAGAGTAGAGTAATATGCTGGTGTTTAACTGCATTGCTTTATTGCATTCCTGCATTGGGCTCTCACATACTCTCTGGCTGCTACTTCATAGCCGTGGTGGGCATATCTCTCTTTCTCGCGCTGAACCCAGTCGACCAATCACAACAGACTGGGTCATCGGACCAATCAGCGCAGATTAGCTTCGCGCTAAGGAGGGGTTTGGGAACAAATGAATCGATTCATATGGGAGTTGTTGGGATAATTATGTAAAAATAATTGCATATTATAAGACAATGAAAGTGTTTTTTGACCTTGCATGCATATCAGACTGTTGTTGGAGACCCCCAAAACAAAAATATGACCATTTATAATGCAAAATAGGGGCTCTTTAATTCCTTCATGTTGTCCAACACAAATCACTTGTGTGGAGCCCAGCATTTTCTGCAGTGTACACATTAAAAAAAATTCTACTTGTTCAAACTACTTATTTAAAATTAGCTGAAACAACACAATCATTGAGATTTTCTTTTGGACAGCTTAATTAATAGTACGTTAATTAATCGATTTGTGTTGTGACAACATGAAGGAATTATGTGGAACCCAGATTTTGTTTTACAGTGTATGTACTGTATGATAATGTAAGAGACTTTAATAGAACATTTAAAAAAAATTATTACTGAAGTATTACTGTAAATATTACAAATGTTTGACCAGTATAGTGTAGCATCAAATGTGTGGCATTATTTATGGTTGAGAGGTTGTCATGGTAAACTTCAGGTTCAGACACAATTGTGTGTGTGTGTGTGTGTGTGCGTGTGTGTGAGCGTGTATGTGCATGTGTGTGTGTGTGTATGTGTGTGTTTCATCAGTTGATTAGTCTACAAAACAGTACACAGCAGCATCACTTTAACTGTACTTTACTTTCCTTTTTAGTTTCAGTTTCATTTTATTTAAATTAAACGTTTGGTCATTTCTGAGCTTCATGAGTCAAACTTTGTGAATAAGCTAGTGATTGCGAGCTGTTTTAGACGGAGAGGCCTGTGGTTTGTAGTGTTGTGTTTAGTCTCAGCAGTGGAGGAGGCGGCGGGTGGGGATCTGGTGGAGGGAGATGGCAGATTTTTCACCTGGAGGCAAATGCAGAGAGAGGAAGCTGTGGGCTTCATCAGGGAGCCGCTCGCTTCCAGGAAGCACATCTCCTCCGTTATTCATTATTCATCCAGCCTCACAATTAGTTCCCATAATGCTCATGCTACGAGCACACCCTGATATCCCTGCTCTTTATACAATGATACACATGCTTTCTTTTTGCCTGCCTATATTTGTGTCTGTTTCCATGTAATCGCTTTGGTTTTACCTTTCTTTAGTTTAGAGGAATAGTTCCAATTTAAATGTTGTCATTGTTTGCTCATTTCTGTGTCGTTGCAACCTAATTTCTTCAGTACAACACCAAAGATAATTGAGACAAAGTGTTTCATAAAAGCACTCCATTCCACTGAATTTGATAAAAATAATAACAATAATAAGACTTAATAATAATAATAAGACTCAAATTATTAAGTAACATTTTATTTTTAAAATGTCATTGTTACATGTTGTTATCATACTAAATACATTATATTATCAGTCTTCTGTTCAAGATTTAATACTCACACAGAGGTTTACATGAAGAACACCATTTGGAATATTTCTGTATATTTGACAGATGGCTTATTTGCTATTCAAAATCTGGATCTTTAACTTTTTATAACCGTTTGTATTTAGGTATAATTTATTTCTCATGTCAGTTACACCTTTTGCAGTGGAGTAAAGTAACAGATTACAAATAATCAAGTAACTGTTCAAAAAAGTATGCTATTGCTTTTACTTGAGTACATTTTAGTGTTGTATCTGTACTTACTTTGCTGTTTTCCTTCAACCTGCTGTCATTTCTTTTCATATAATTTTTTTCTTGTCTACAGTGATTGGTTAATTAGAATAATCAGTCCCGTGATTCCGTCCAATTAAATCTCGCACCAGACTGACCTTAAGACACGAACGCTTTATAAATGTAGCAAATATGTTGAGTTTGGAAGCAATAAAAGTGTCCTTAAACAGTAAGTGAATACACTACAGAATGTTACGTTTTCAAACACATGCACAATTTGTGTATATTCAACGCTATCTCACGGCAATTCTGAACTTTTTGATTTAGCGGCTAATTTGTATGAAATCGTACGATGTCATTCATACAATTTAGTAAGATTTGCTTATCCCCCAATGATGGTTGGGTTTAGGGGTGGTATTTGGTGCCATGCCTCCTTTTAAAAAACTTACATTTCCGTACGACTGAACTTGTACGAACTTGTACGAATTAGCCACTAAACAAACAAAACATAAAATAGTTAAGTTTCCTTGCGAGATCAGGCTGGTATATCAGTGGTACAGGAGCTTGGTTTGTGGCGCCAACTGCTGGGCACTCGTAGCTTATTAGTCAGGGCTCAAAGTGCATAACCTGTGTTAACGTATCATCACAGGTAAATTTTTTCTCCCTTTTTTAGAGTTTTAGGTTACACAGTTAACGTTAACGTGTATTTCTGTCAGATTATTATAGGTGCATATATTAATGTAATGTGTTTCTATGAATAGCAAATATTTTGACTTAGAAACACCCTTAAAACAAAACAACACTGATGTAAGCTACATTTTTTAATTTTCAAAGTATAGGGTGGAATAATTTTCATAGCGGGTGGCACGGTGGCTCAGTGGTTAGCATTGTCAACTCACAGCAAGAAGGTCGCTGGTTCGAGTCCCGGCTGGGCCAGTTGTCATTTCTGTGTGAAGTTTTCAGGTTCTCCCTGTGTTGGCGTGGGTTTCCAGCAGGTGCTCCGGTTTCCCCCACAGTCCAAAGACATGCGCTATAGGTGAATTGAGTAAACAAAATTGGACTTGTGTATGAGTGTGTGTGTGTGTGAATGTATGCGCATTTCCCAGTGCTGGGTTGCAGCTGGAACGGCTTCCGCTGTGTAAAACATATGCAGGAATAGTTGACGGTTCATTCCGCTGTGGCGGAAAAAATGTTGGAATATTTTGAAAACTGTTGGAAACCTGTAACCATTGACTTCCATAGTATTTGGTTTTCCTACAGTGGAGGTCAACGGTAATTTTAAGCTTTCTTTAAAATATATTCTTTTGTATTTTTTTTGGAACCAACTGAAGGGTGAGTAATTTATCCTTTTTGGGTGAACTATCCATTTAAGTTATATCTCTTCAATATTCATTAAATAAATATCGTTCTAGGACAGTGTTTTGACATTATTCTGATGTTGATCTGCTTTTTCTTTTTTTCTTTTCTTTTTTTTTACATGCCCATACTGTATGTATTAGTCATTTTACAATATGTTTCTTTCTTTCTTTACAGTCTCCATTCATCTCTTTTATACTGTACGACTTTTCGTTCTTCGTCGGTGATGTAATTACCCATTTCTTTGGTGTTTATAAAATTGCTTGTAATCGTAACGGCTGATGAAATAGGCTGGGACATTTTCCGAACAATTTGAGAAGAAACGCACGGCCTAAAAATGGCAAATTGCTTACAGAGCCATTAATTTCCTTATTAGTTTCCTCACAGCCAGCATAAAAGTACTTTTGGAAACTGAAGACGGCTGAGGAACAAACCGTCCTCCAGCTGCTATCATATGTCACTTATTTATGTGCAAATCCCAAAGTTATGACTGTGACATAATTAACTGCAAATTGGGGAAGTTGTCATCTTCAAAGGGCCAGAACCTTTTAGTCTGGTGTCTTTATTTGCCTGCCAGATGACTGCTGTACATGGTCCGATGTTTTTCCTTCAGAATCGATGATGCACTTTCTTTCAGAACTTATTCTGTCTTTGGCGTCTCTGGCTGCAGGCATCTTACATTATGTTGTATTTTCTAAAGAGGAGGGAAGATTCCCTTTTTTGCTCTTGTCTCGCACTTCCTGATATTTGCTTTTATCAAAGCATCGTTTTATCTTAATAAACCTTAATTTGATGAAATAGCAATTCAGTTCCTGTATCTGCGATCGGCTTTGATATCCAGGATGTCTGGCAGCTAGAAAGATTTCATAGATAAAGTAAATGCAAAATATCTTTTGCTATGAGTCGATTAAATTGGAGAGCAAGGGGAAAGCATGTCACTCACGTCAAAATCTGTGTCTGTTTAATCGTAATTTAAGTGATTTAATAAATGACGTGTTCTTCTGAATGACGATCTGTGGCCCAATGAGCAAGCAAAGTCTTTATATTAATAAAACATGAAAAACGTCAGAAAACCGCCACCGTTTGTACTTTTGAGTTAATGGATGACAGTAGTGTGAAAAAGTATTTGCCCCCTTACTGATTTCTTACTTTTTTTGCATGTTTGTCACTTTTTCACACAAAAATCTTCATTTCAAAACTGCATGGTGTTTACTTGTGTTATCTTTGACTAATATTTCAATCAGAATCATTACAGTGTGACAAACATGCAAGAAATCATTTAGGAGGCAGTTACTTTTTCACACCACTGTAAATGAATGCTAATATATTATTAGACTTACTTATGGATTTTCAGACAACTTTTTAAATAATATGCAAATATTACCTTATTGCAGACTATAAATTTAGACTCAGTTCCTTTTATAAGCATGAAGCAACAGAGCTTATTAATGTGAAGGCAAAGCCTGCCCAGCAGACACACAACGTCATAAAACATTAATATTAGGTTAGATTTAGGTCGCCAGCGTCTAAGGATAATGTTATTTTAACGTCCAGTAATGATGTGAAATGACGTTGATATTTTGTTGATTTTAGGTTGTATTGGAAAAGTGACCAAAATCCGTCGAGCCAACATCTTAAACCAACGTCATATTGACGTCATATACTGACATTTATTCATGAGGTATGGCAACCAAAATACAACGTCTGATAGACGTCATCGTGGTAACGTCCACACAACGTCAAGCTGTAACATCATTATGCTGCATTTACACCAGATGCGGCACGCGCGAATAAATCGCGCTATTTGCGTGTAAATAGACGCATAAACATTTTGAGTTACTCGCTTCATTCGCGTGTCAAATTCACTTCACAATAGACACGGATTCGCATCATGGGCAGGGCTTCTGTCTGCCCAGTGACTCTAGGTTCATTGCTAAATGGCTAACATGGATTTTATTGAGATAGTAGCTGTGCTTTATGTGCTTTAAGAAGGCTGAAAAACTGCATAGATTCGTTCGGTGTTGTGTCTGGGTGCACTAGATCCTTTCAAAGGTGCACCCAGCTCTGTGAGCTCATCAACTCCTCTAGAAACTGTACCTGGATGATAGAAGCTTTTAGCGGTGCTACCGACTGAGCCGAGCCCAGTTTGATGAGCTGTTGTCGGCAAGAGGATTTCACCTCGGGACACCAACAACAGGCACTACGTCATAATCACGCCCCTACAAAAGCAAGCTCCTGATTGGGAGCTAAAAGTTCAGATTTTCCAACTCGAGCGAATCGCGTGATTTGCGCGTCAAACACACAAAACGTTCAACTCGGGCGAATCGCGTCATTGACACCGCAGGATGTCTATTTGCGTCTTTGCATTGACTTAACATGTAAATCACTCATGCTTGATGCTTCATCCACGTCTGATGTGAACACACCTTTAGACGTTGATATTTAGTTTTTTTTAGGTTGCGTTGGAAAGTAACCAAAATGCAATGTCTCTCCGACGTTTGACATTGACGTCGACCTGATGTTGGGTTCTGACGTCAACCCAATTTTCATTTCCAAACAAAATGCAATGTCCCACGATGTTGGGGTACAAGTGTCGAGTAGCCCAGATGGAGACTTTTGTGTTTACTATTTGATTAAAGTTGTAGCATGTCTACCTTGAATGAGTGAGTTTGAGCAACTTGAATAGTAAGATAACATTGCACGCATTTCCAGCGTAAACAAAACACCTGTGAAGAAACTAAACACAGAGGAACACAGAAACCCCACTGCCTGTTAGCGTTTCATTAATGAATTAATTAATTTTCCTTCAGCTTAGTTTATTATTTATCAGGGGTTGCCACAGCGGAAGGAACCACCAACTATTCCGGCTATGTTTTACACAGTGGATGCCCTTCCAGCCACAACCCAGTACTGGGAAACACTCGTACACTCTCTCATTCACACACTATGGCCAGTTTAGTTATTCTAATTCACCTATACCGCATGTCTTTGGACTGTGGGGGAAACCGGAGCACCCAGAGGAAACCCACGTAAATACGGGGAGAACATGCAAACTCCACATAGAAATGCCAACTGACCCAGTCGGGACTCGAACCAGCGACCTTCTTGCTGTTAGATGACACTGCTAACCACTGAGCCACCTCTGCCCAGCTAGTGTTTCAGAAGTGTCAGAGCAACACAAACAGAAGGCAGAAGTATAAATGCACAGCTACCTGCAAGACATACGCTGTGGGTTACAGCGATAACTCAACACAGAAGTATAATTCAGCCTTAAGAGCTGACGGTTGAGCCTGAGAGCTGGTCTGAGGCTCTGGACAGAGGTGTGAGAGATAAGAGAGTCGGGCTTCAGAACTTGCTCCTCCACTGATGGCTGATGAAGGCTGACGGTGCCAGCGTCTGTCAGCGTAAGTGAGCAGCCAGGAGCAAATGAGATTCATTGAAGTTAAATGCTCAGGTTTGGCTAGCCGGCCACACAGCACACTGGTGTCATGTCACATTATGACCTGAAAGTGATGAGGAGAGGAAGTCAATGTGAAGCACATTCGATGTGTAAGGTGTGTGTGTGTGTGCCCTCTTATTAATCTCAGAGAACTTCTTTACTGCCGGAACACTTTTAGGATGTATTTATCGACAATTAATCTCATGCATGCTCAGTGACACACCAAGCTGAAGAAATAGTGGCAATGAAAACTTCATGTGGACTGTGTCTTGTCCTGTCTGTACAAAAAAAGAGCATGTGAACACAACAAACAGATGACAACTGATTGAAACCAGAACATACACTGTAATAAATATCCGTAAATTCGCAATTTTCCATATTTTGTCATTCATGTTTTTATTTTTTTTATTTTCCCCTGTTTATTAATGCTTTTAAATAGCATTTTGGATCTTTCTTTCAACAACTTTTAACCTTGAAAAGTTTGAAAAAGTGACTTTTATTAACATTTTTAATAGTTTAAAGTGATATATTGTCTGGGTTGGTGTGGTATGGTACAAAAATCTTGTAAGAAACTACCAGCACATTTTACAGACTTATTTCTCTATATATTATTTCTTATACGTTATATTATTTCAAAGTACTAAAATGTCAATAAAAGTCTCTTTGTTCAAATGTAGAGTTGAATTTTCAACATCTAAAGTCGACAGAGCAGAGATCGACATCCCATAATGCAATTCACAACCGTAAATAAACGGAAAACACTTGTGAATCACAAAATATGGAAACTGGTAATTAACAGATATTTTTTACAGTATACATTCTGTGCCTGTGTGAGAGGATGTATCTTTCCATACCTGCAGGTGGCAGTGTTTGCATTGTCATTCCACAAAGGGAAACTGGAACTTGTGTTGCACACATACAAACCATAAACACAGCGTTTATGTACCATTTTCACAGCACTTTTCGCTGACCACACTAACCTTTGGCGATATCATCATTTCTTGTTGCGGTATACGTGATATTATCATACACAATAATACCGATATTGACCTAAGCTGCAAATAAAGATTACTTTAGAGGTATAACAACAAAAATACGTATTGTATTGCTTAATGAATATGCATATTAAGAGTAAACAAGTGTAATTTCAACCAAATTAAATTGCAAAAGGATGATAAAGTTCAAGAGTTTCTGTCAAGTCAAAGTGTCAATGTCGAGTTTGAAGTTCAAGTCAATAAGAAAGGAATAACAGATAAAGTTTGATGTTCTTTGATCAGAACAGAATTCTATAAACTATTCTATTGTTGACTCTTAACATATTCAATGAAGCAATATGCAAAGTCTTTTTGTTATTAATACAATATTTTGGGGAAAAATAATAAAATAAAATTTTTATAAACATGGAAAATCAAGATAAACATGAAAATATCAAATGTAGTTGAAAATGTGTAATCTTTTTTTATTTTCTTTTTTTTTTTTTTTTGCAATAACTCATTCGAATTTTTTCTTTTTATCTTTCTATTCCTAAACATGCTAGATGACCAAACTTTTATTTTAATAGATATAACTGCTTAATAAAACTGTTTTGTTTAAATGCACCAACATATATATTGGCTATATTCACAGAGAAATTGATACAAATATATATAGTGCTTTTTGAAGCAGATTTTGACTGACAACTGAAAGTAAGATCATCGGCATAATAATAATAATAAATCAGGGTGGCGCAGTTGGTAGCGCTGTTGCCTCACAGCAAGAAGGTCGCTGGTTCGAGCTTCGGCTGGGTCAGTTGGCGTTTCTGTGTGGAGTGTTCTCCCCATGTTCACGTGGGTTTCCTCCACAAGTCCAAACACATGTGCTATAGGTGAATTGGGTAAGCTAAATTGTCCATAGTGTATGTGTGTGAATTAATGTGTCTGGGTGTTTCCCAGTGATGGGTTGCAGCTGGAAGGGCATCCGCTGTGTAAAACATATGCTGGATAAGTTGGCGGTTCATTCCGCTGTGGCGACCCCAGGTTAATAAAGGGACTAAGCTGAAAAGAAAATGAATGAATGAATGAATAATAAATCATAAGCAAAAATAATATCGCATTTAATGTCGTTCAGCCTTATAATCTTAAAATGTGAGCAAAATCACCTGTTTTGTCTTTACTTTAGACATTACGCTAGAGAACCATTCAAATACTAGCTCTAAAGTGACGTTTGTGAAGTAGCAACGGTTTCTGCTGTTCTGACAGTCAGCTGCAGATGTGAATGAGTGGCGGAAGTAGTTCCTCGTACAAAAGGGTTTTTGAGACTCTCGTGTTTGATTTTCTTTTTTATACACATGATTATGTCATCAAACTGTTGTATAAATGTAATATCACACTCGTAGCAGTCCGATATGGCTGTATATCAAGCACTTGTGGGGGGCACTAAGGCACTCGGCCTGCGACCTCGTGCCAACGCACGCCTCCCACCAGTGCCGATATACAGCCATATCGCACTGCTGCGAGTGTGATATTGCTCATATATTTAAAGATATTGAATGACAATTTCTAATGTTCCCCAAAAGTTTTTTTTATTATTAAAGGTTATTCAGTGCATCTCCATATTTCAAAAGTTTCATCTTTTGAGGTTATAGAATCCTGTTCTAGTCAAAGAACATCAAACTCCATCTGTTATCCCTTTCTTATTGACTTGTCACATCTGGATATTAGGCCTTCAGAAACTGTTGGTTTGAAACAAAGAAAGCTCACTATTGTCCCTCCACAGGAAAATCAGTCAGAGTCTGAGAAAACAAAACAAAAAGCTTTTTTTCTAAGCGAGACAAACCTTACGAAGATAAAATGACAATCAGAGCTCAGTCGATTCATGCCAGCTAAAACAAAGGAGGCCTTTATTGGCATCTGTTAAATCCTGGTGCTTTGATTGAGCAGAAACACAGCTGTGTGTCTTTATGGAGACAAAACTGATTGTCTGTCTATACCTTGACTGTGCTGTATGGGATAAAGCCCCATTATCCACAGTCACCTTCATCTGTGTCAGACTTATAATGAAGATTTTATAAAGCTGGCACTTTAGACAAATGTTTTGGGGAGAGAATGTCACACAGCCAATACAATACCGTCACAAGACAGCAGTGTGAATAATACTTAGCAAACGGCAGATGTACAACATAATTGTAATTGTAGAGTTGATTTTTTTGTTTGTTTTACTCCTCATCTGGCTTCTGCTATTGCGGTTTCAAGGACTTCGATGATTCAGTGCTTGATTTAATGCTGTTTTTGTATGATTCTCCTTCTCTGTCTTTCTTGAGGTTTTATTTGGAGATCAGATATGGATTGAAAGGTTATAAATCTGACTGGATGCTGAAAATGCTAATTATAAGACAATAGCATTAGTAATCGAATTAAGTCAGATTTTTTTTTTAAAAAGAAGAAGAAGAAGAAGCATGGCCATTGGAAAGCATTTAACATGTATGATATTGCATTGCTTCTTGCACACTTTATAACATTTTAAAGTAAAAATGTTGAATGAATGCTGCTTTGAATTGTATTCAACAGCAGACAAATGTAAATCTGGCAACATTTCATTAAAAATAATTTAAAAATAAGGAAATTAAATGTACATTCTAAAGATTTTTTTAACAAACAAACAATAAATAAAGATTTTTTTTATTTTATTGTTTTATTTTATTTTATATTTGTATTTTATTTTATTGTTTTATTTTATTTTATATTTGTATTTTATTTTATTGTTTTATTTTATTTATTAATTTTTTGTGTTTTATTTTATTTTATTATTTTATTTTATTTTTGTTGTTTTATTTTATTTTATTTGTTTTATTATTTTGTTTTATTTCTCTTTTGTATTTTATTTTATTTTAATTTTATTTATTTTTCAAATATTTCCCAAATAATGTTTAACAGATCAAGGAAATTATTTATTTTAGTTTGGCTGGAATATATATATATATAATTTTAAGGTCAATATAATTACAATAAGATTTCTTTTTTGTTTTCTTGAATTATCTCCAAAACAAACCACTATTATCTAACAACTTGCCTAATTACCGTAACTTGTTTGGTTAACCTAATTATCCTAGTTAAGCCTTTAACTTGCTCTTTAAGCTGAATACTAGTATAAATTAAGTAGAAAACTGTATGCACTGTCATCATGGCAAAGACAAAAGAAATACATAATTCATAGTTTTTGTACAATATTTAAACATAATTTTTTTTGTACCATTGTAGCCCTTATCAAATCCAATATGCCCCCAAAATCTAATTTGACTAATTCTGTTTATTTTTTGCTTCTACAAGCATCAGTTCAGCAGTTTGGTCTTTTGTATGCTAGTGCGCGGCGCTTGCTAACACAGATGCAGGAACATCTGTGCGCCGCTGCTCCTGCGTGCAGCCGCTCTCTTATATCTCAGCACGGCCCTCTGACTGCCAGCCTGGATGCAGAGAACAATCTGGAACTTCTGTTGCATCACATGCCCTCTGGGATTCTGGACTTATCAATTATAAATGTGCTGAGATGACACTCTCCTTTCTTCTTTTTCCTTTTACCTTTTTTCTTTCATTCCCCATTTTCAGCTTCTCACCGTTACACACAGCCTAAATCACAGTAAGGTGGTAGGACAATAGTCATATTCATAATTTCCAAGCCAAAATACCCTTTTGAAAAAAGGACATGGCATCCTTACAAGCTAAAATCAAGTAGCTATTGAATTAAGAGTGGAAATAGACTTTTATATACACTTCTTTCAAACAATTGGTTGTCATCATGATCATTTTATTAAAAATGTATAAATAAAAGGACATATTATATTGATCAAAAGTGGTAGTAATGTTTTTTGCATTTCAAAGTATTGTGGTTATTTTTATTTTTATTTATTCATTAATTTTCTTTCGGGCTTAGTCCCTTTATTCATTAGGGGTCACCACAGTGGAATGGACCGCCAACTTATCCAGCATATGTTTTAAACAGTGGATGTCCTTCCAGCTGCAACCCAGTACAGGGAAACATCCATACACACTCATTCACACATATACACTATGGCCAATTTTATTCAACTCACCTACACCACATGTCTCTGGACTGTGGGGGAAACCGGAGCACCCGGAGGAAACCCACGCGAACATGGGGAGAACATGCAAACTCCACACAGAAATGCCAACTGACCCAGCCGAGGCTCTCGAACCAGCGACCCTCTTGCTGTGAGGTGACAGTGCTAACTACGGAGTGACCATGTTGCCCCGATTTTTTATTTTACTTTTAATATTATTAAAACATTGTCTTTAGGATTATTACACTACTATGGAATCGTCTCAGAAGGATTTATTTTAAACTCTTGACTGTAGTTTTGAGGTTAGTTAGGAGTAAAACATTTTATTTATATGTTTTAATTTCATGCGCAGCTTTTACTACAGCCGTAGTTCATTGAGAATGACGCAAACAGCTGTCAATATCATTGAATGATTATCTTGATGTCATTGTTTGGCCAGAGGAGAAATAATCGTGCCCAACTGAGCCTGGTTTTTCTCAAGTTTTTTTTTTCTTCTTTACGTTCATCAATTGGTGAAGTTTGTTCCTCGCCACTGTTACCACTGGCTTGCTTGGTTTGGGACTTGTGGAGCTGCGCATTGATGGATTTGCTCATCAGTGTTTGGACTTTCAGCAGTGCAATTTAAACTACACTGAACTGAACTAAACTGAACTTCAACTCTGAAAACTGGACTGACAGTTTCAATTTGCTAGAACTTCTATGTTAAGCTACTTTGACACAATCTACATTGTAAAAGCGCTATAGAAATAAACATGAATTGAATTGAATTATTGACGATTAAAGCGAATTTTAATTTAAACTGATTTTTAGCTTATCAGTGTACTACGACTCTGTGTAGAAAACTCTGCTTCATCTAAACCCATGTGCTGTAGGTTTACCATAACCAGCTTTACTGACAAAATGTGCATGAAAATTGTCTCAATTAAATCATTTATTAAATTAAAATCGTTAATTAAAACAGAGCCAATTATTGGTCAAAATGCTAAGCAGTTTATGATTGTAGTTATGATTTTTCAGACATTTTGACTGAAATTATCTTAATAGTCATTAATTAGTCATTCATTCATTGATTTTCCTTCGGCTTAGTCCCTTTATTCATCAGGGGTCACCACAGCAGAATGAACCGCCAACTTATCCAGCATATGTTTTACACAGCGCATGCCCTTCCAGCTGCAATACACTACGGCCAATTTAGTTTATTCAATTCACCTATAGCGCATGTCTTTGGGCTGTAGGGGAAACCGGAGCACTCGGAGAAAACCCACGCCAACACAGGGAGAACATGCAAACTCCACACAGAAAAGCCAACTGACCCAGCCGCGGGACTCGAACTAGCGACCTTCTTGCTGTGAGGCGACAGTGCTAGCCACTGAGCCACCCTGTCGCCCTTCATTAATTACTCTTATGATTTATTTATTACATTTTTTGGTCCAATGTTTCTTGTCCTGGATACAATCTCTGTTGTTCTTGGCCAATCATACTCACCAGCTCTGTAGTTAAAGGGATAGTTCACCCAAAAATGAAAATTTGTTTCCAAACACTTACAACTTTCTTTCTCCTGTTGAACACAAAACAAGACATTCTGAATAATGTTGGGAAAAAAAGAGTAATAGACATCAATAGTAGAAACAAAAATACTATGAAAGCCAATGGCTGTTTTTTTTTACTCTCAACATTCTTCAGTATATGCGGTTTGGAACAAGTGGAGGAAGAGTAAATGATGACAGATTTTTTTTTTTTTTTCGGAGGTCTCTTTAAACAATGTATTGCAAATATTAATGAAAGCTTTAAAGTGGACAGCAAAAGAGAACGTTTGATTAAGTCAAACAGTCAAAAACAGCAGCAGTTTGTTGTTGAAAAGAGTTACACTATTTTTAAAACTATACTATACTATTATATACAGTTGAAGTCAGAATTATTAGCCCTCCTGAATTATTAGCCCCTTTGTATATTTCCCCCCTAATTTCTGAGGTAAGAAGATTTTTTCACAACACAACTCAATAATTTTAATAACTAATAACTGATTTCTTTTCTCTTTGCCATGATGAGAGTACATAATATTTGACTAGATATTTTTCTAAATACTAGTATTCAGCTTAAAGTGACATTTAAAGGCTTAACTAGGTTAATAAGGTAAGTTAATAAGTTAAGGTAATTAGGCAAGTCATTGTATAACAATGGTTTGTTCTGTAGACAATCAAAAAAATATTGGTTAAAGGTGCAGAATGTAAGTTTGACACCCAGTGGTTGAACTAGATATTACATTCCTGGATCAAAACAAATGCAAGTGCAGGTTGCCAGATTGAGGAGAGAGTCTGACGATCGGGCCTAAAGGCTGATTTAAGTTGTGTTCTAAATAAAAGCAATGGCACACAACAGAAGGAATATTTTCCATATTAAAGTTTTTATATTAAAGTTTTTGTCCTAACCAACACCTCGAATTGATAAATTAGAAACGGCTTCTATTTCTTGCAGCTAAACAACAGAAAACTATGACAATTATCACCTCAGGTACACCTCATGTGCTTTATTCAGTGTTAAATGCTAATAATGTGAGTTTGAATGCCATTTTACATGGTATTTATTGCCATACTACTGAAAGCAGCAGCAGATAGTTCACCTCAGATCTTGAAAATAAAATAAACCATTTGAAATTGAACTTTAGAACTGTGACTCAAAACCAACACATATCAGTGATTCAGCATGTACATTTAATAATGTTAAAGAGGTTTAATATGTATTATTTAGATTATAAACCTTACCATTTCATGAGTGAGTGTGTATTCTGTGCTTCTGAATGGCTGTATTTAGATTTCTGTCGTGTTTCGTCTGGTGCAAACAGCCATATTGCTGATCACTGCAAATCCCGTCACATAGCGTGTTGTTAGGACACGGGGTTACAATGTAACCTGCTCACCTAATGTTTACGCTCGTAATATTTATATTATTTGCTAATTAATAGCCTCATGTTGAACTCTGAATCTGCGTCTCATTTCGGAGTCTGCTACTGTCCACCGAAGGTCACATTTCGGTCACGGGCGCATGCTTTGAGAGCCTTTCTGAATGAATGAATAAATGAAATATGCTGTTTTCCACCAAGGCAACCCAGGGTGCTGAAATATAATTGGCTAAAGTGCAGTTAAAGTGGGCGGGTTAAAAGAACCAAAACAAAGACAGCGTTCCGGCACAGAAAACACATTTTCAGCATTGTTTTTCAGATAAACAAGAATGTTCACTTAGCATGTTTCTTAAATATCTGCAAACATTTTATGGTATTGTTATTCTTTAGAAGAGTCAAAAACGTACATACAGCACCTTTAAGGAGGCTAATAATATTGACCTTAAAATGTTTTTTTTTAAATTAAAAACTCACAGGAGGGCTAATCATTGTGACTTCAACGGTATTATATGCAGTCACACTATTGAAAACAAATGTAAGTTGATGGCATTTTAGTTAGCTGCTCCACAACACTATACATTATTAACAAAGTAATGAGTCTCTCCTGACGGGTGAGTTAAAGGCTGTGAAGTTTATTTCAGTGGTAGATATAGCTGCAAGTGAGCCTGTAGTTAGTGAACGGCACAGGGATAATGACTAGTCTGACAGGGGTGATTATTATCAGCTATCTAACTTTAGACCACAGTGGGGGCCAAATGAGCAGCTACGAGTTAGCCTAGGCATGTTAATAAGGTGCCAAGCCGATAATGACTTTATGATTGGATAATTAGACAAATGTGTGTAATTGCTTTCTCTCCTGGCTTTCCAACTGCAGGAAGACTCCCCACTGGCTCGGCAAGGTTGTTTATATGCTGCCGTGTGCAAACGTCACCTTCGCAGACCGCCTGTGTAAATCTTCAAAGTTGGAAATTTAACAATGAGACTTTCTCTTGCGGGCCCGGACAATTATGTGGCTAGTGGTGCAGAAATGACACACTCCATCGTTATAAAGTCAGCCTTGAGTTTGTGTTTAAGGCCTGCGCACACTCTTTGGCAGTGTTAAAATAATACTTTTATGATTTAAAAAGAGATTATAGTGACTTTTAGCAGCTGTGGTTATTGAGTATTTATTTATAGAAGTTTACTTCAGATGTAAAATTTATGGGAAGAGAGTATTATAATTCATTAATTAAGGTTTGCGTTTTATTTACAGGTTTTTGAGTCATTATTCAACACATCAAAAAGCATGTGTTTGTGTTTAAGGTCTGAGCAAACTCTTTTCGCGGTGTTAAAATAATACTTTTATGATTTATTAAAGACAGCGCTAAAAAGAGATTATAGTGACTTTTAGCAGCTGTTCTTATTGAGTATTTATTTATAGAAGTTTACTTCAGATGTAAAATGTATGGCAGGAGAGTATTTTTATTTATGAACATGATTTAAAGTTTGCGTTTTATTTACAGGTATCTGTGTCATTATTTAACCACCAAAAAGCATGTGTTTTAGTGGATTAAACACAGCATTACCTTGTTTGCAATCTAATTTGAGACTAAATTAGTTGCAAAGGAAATTCTTCTGTTTATGGCATAGCACAATTGCATTAATTTGCACTGTTTAGTAGGGTTGCAAAGGGGCGGAAAATAATTAAAGTTCTTTTTAGTTCTTTTTCCCCTTAAGTGATTTGGAATATTTCCAAAATTCCCAAGACAAAGTTATCATGGAAGTTTTCCAGTAATTGTCCGGGAAATTTCCATGGGAACTTCGTCTCGGGAATTTTGGAAATATTCCAAGTCACTTAAGGGGGAAAAAAACTAAAAATGACTTTAATTACTTTCCGCCCCTTTGCAACAATACTAAACAGTGCAAAAAGTTTTTTTTCACCTAAATATTTGCACAGTCATTGTATCCTCAGTCAGTTTTGTTTACACAATGGTACATTTTGGTGAGCAATAGCTTACAGCACAAGTACGTTTTATTTTTAAACAATACATTTATTTAAATGTACATTTATTTTTCTGTTATTTTGTGTGCAGGTTTCAAGAAAATATCAGTGCAGGGTAGAGAATTGCATTAAATCTGGTTGTTTTAACCAAAATTATGCATTAAGATTTTTTTTCAATTGCAATTAAGTATCTTGTCATAGTACAACCTTCAATTTACCAAATTCACAGTTTATTCCCATTAATTCCCATTTAATTCCCATATATTCCTGTTAATTCCCATGGAAATGTCCCAGTCTTGAAAATTCTCAGAATTTTGCAACCCTACTGTTTAGTAATAATTAGGGATGCACAGAATTTTTGTCCACCAATAATTATAGTCCGAAAATTACATTTTCGGTTTTCAAAAATATGAGCCAAAAAAGTCTATACAGTGTTCAATGTGGTTCATATTTGTTCCTGCAGCTTGCAATAGCTTTACTTTGCTATCATTGCAACGCTGGTAAAATTTCGCTTTTCCTCATTAAACTTTTACTGTTAATAGAGCGTGCGCATTTTATTGGCTCATGTTTTTTAAAATCAAAATTTAAGTCAACTTTTTTTCAGTTACATTTAATAAGTCGTACAAAATAACTAATTATAACAAGGCATTTTCAATTTAGTTTTCGGCCAAGTGCATCCATAATTTTTGGTTTTAGCCCACAATTAAAATTTTACTGCATCTTTAGTAATAACTATAACTTTCTTTCTTTCTTTCTTTCTTTCTTTCTTTCTTTCTTTCTTTCTTTCTTTCTTTCTTTCTTTCTTTCTTAAATTTAATTTACATTATTTATTTAAACTGACTCAGCGAAAGTGTTACATAATCATCATGTGAGACTGTAGACGTGTTGTTTTATATGCATTAATAATCGAGATACGAGACTTCTTTCACAAACTTCAAAATCGCATCTTTATTTTATACTAACAATACCGATGTTCATTCAGTGCATCCAAATAGTAATAATACAATCTATGAAATGCATATTTTTTTAAAGTTTGATTTCATAGTAAAGCTTGGAAACTCCAATAAACACAGGGCAGTCGGGTAAAAAGACACTGTAATTGAATAATGGCTGTTAATTCAGTCTCTTACGCTTCATCAACGGCGTTCAGGATGACAAGTCAATAAGCTCCGATCATTACGCAGCACTTACAGAAACTGACAAAAACAGTCAGAAAAGCGACATACACTGAGACCGTTGAATAACAATTTAACAGAGCAATTAAGGTCTCAATTCCAAAGACAATTATGCTAAACTAATAATTAAGCCAATGATTAATTCACTGTAAGATCAAAAAAAGAAAATGAACATAACGATTGAAATGTGAAAAGCTGCGTGTGGATTTGGAGGGGGTCTTTCCCTGACATTCGGGCAGCTGCTTTTAAAAGATGCTTTTTTAATCCTTTGGAAAATTACTCTCCAGCTAACGAGTTCTCCTCAACCAACTCCAGACATCATTAAGGACTGGCTTTTGCCCAAGGCTGCACATGAACCCCTTTTCAGACTGTACACTTTATCCATAATTCAGCTCTCTTTCTTCAATTATTCAAGCAAATAGCGCTCGAAAATAATGGAGTTCACTGGATCTTAAACATAAAACAATTTTAATGTTAGTTTGAATTTCGAAGCCTTTGAATGTGTGCACGTGTGTGTGTAAGTAGCGCACCACTTCTTCCCTGACCGGCCTGCCAGTGCCCATAAACACATTATCAAAGAGCCAGCGCTGTAAGTGCAGTTGAAGTCAAAATTATTAGCCCTCCTGAATTATTAGCCCCCCTGTATATTTTCTTTCCTCCAATTTCTGTTTAACGGAAAGAAGATTTTGTTTAACACATTTCTAAACATAATAGTTTTAATAACTAATATCTAATAACTGTGCCATGATGACAGTGCATAATAATTGACTAGATATTTTTCAAGACACTAGTATACAGCTTAAAGTGCATTTTAAAGGCTTTACTAGGATAATTAGGCAAGTTAGGGTAATTAGGCAAATCATTGTATAACGATGGTTTGTTCTGTATACAATAAAAAAAGGAGGCTAATACAGGTTTTTTTCAATCGCTAACAAGCGCTTACCCATACTTCAGATACATTTTCTAAACTCTTAACACAGACTCACACCTAAAAAACACAATTGGCCAAATGGATCGTTTTCTTCTCAAAAATACAGTTTGTTAAATATATACTAACTCTTCAAAATAGAGCGCATCTGTCTCTGCACACACTAACTTTAGCAAAACACTGGAAATCTGACTCAAAATGAAATTATTTTGTCAAAGAATAACACTTGTTTTCACTTCACAAGGTACATGCAGTCAATCAAAGTACACCAGGTTTCAAAATATTCAATTCAATTTACTGGCTATTGTTCACCTTACAAAAACTGCAGAGATTTTTATGTTTCAGTTTTATAGGTATTTGCACGCATTGGGAACTGTATGTCCACATGTACAGTAATGTTCACATTCAAAAGCATTCCAGTGAAAAGCAAACACGTTTTTTTCCCCTTTACTATTTACTACAGGAGGTACAGTAGAAACATGGTATGATAGAACAGAAAAAGTTTTACAGTATTGCTTACAGTGAACAAAATATCCATAAAACACACAAGAGTATTCTGAAAAAAAAAAATTACTGCAATAAAAAAGGGGGGTGGGGGGGATTGGGGTCTAAAAAAAAGCACAACATTACCGTTTCTAATCTCTGCGATCTTCAGGGTTAGGCCACATGTTTTTATCAACATCACTCCTCAAAGTCCTCCTTTTACTGTATAAGTGTAAATGTGATAGAAAAAAAATAGCCCCTGCCACTGAGTCTAAGCCAGACTGGAATCAGCTGTGGTTGGCCTAATTTAACCAACATAAATCAGCTGTGTGTCAATTATTCAACTGTTTGTTTATTATCAGCTGAGATATATTTTTGATATTGATATTGTTTTTGATATCATTGCAGAAGCAGAGGTTTTTATACTGTATCTAAGGTTTGGAATATTGATTTTGCTATTGTGGGATATTGTGTGTTAACATTCGTAAATACTACAAAAACAATCCATCATTTTGTTGGGAGGTATAGCTTGTGTGTTAAGAAAATATAAGCATTGTGGAAATGTGTTCACTGACTGCATATTGGGTGAAAATGACATGAAATGTGTGAATGGTATGGCCACAAAAGAGCGATGCTGTGCTAATTGTGTTTAGAGTTTTGAAAGTGTGACAATTGGTTGGACAAACGCTTGTTAGCGACTGGAAAAAACTGTAATATTGACCTAAAAATGTTTTTTTAAAAATTAAAAACTGCTTTCATTCTAGCCGAAATAAAACAAATACGACTTTCTCCAGAAGAACAGATATAATAGGAAATACTTTGAAAAATTCCTTGCACTGTTAAACATCATTTGGGAAATATTTGAAAAAGAAAAAATATATATATACACAACATGCCGAATTCCACCCAGCGAAAAATCTTGATGATAATGTCAAGAAGTCTGTCTAAATAGTCATTTTTTTAATGCAATGACATGATTATCCTCATTACTGACAGTTGTACAAACGGTGGATGGCTTTGATGCTTGGCGACCCTGTCTGAATGAAGGGGTTGGCCTCACTAAACTGCTGGCATCATTAAAGATGACCTCTGGGGTTTGGGCTTATGTGCGCACACTGCTGCTTTTCATTTGCCACTTTGATTCTGGCTCCTAATGTGTGAGAATAAAAGAAAAAAAGAAAGGCTGTGATATGAATAAAATATGTTGGTTTAAACCCAGTGTTTTCGTAAACGGCTTGATTTCCAAGAATTTCTGTTAGAAAAACTGCTTAATCCAGGGATTTATATGGCATTGCCACGCAACAGTTTAAAGCATCACACAGAACTGCACAGCTCTGCAAGCGTTGCGCAATAGCCAATTGTCAAAGAGTAAAAAAGAGGGAACTTTTCCAAGTAACAAATTACTTTTTCAAACAAGTAGTTATGCACTTTTGTTTTCCTCACAGATTTTTTTTTCACAAACTGAAGCATCGATTATTTTTAGTGAATCAGTGTGATTCCAAAAATAAGTTCAAGTCATTTATTGTAATAGCTGCATTTGGTAACACTTTAGTTTAGGTCACAATTCATGTGTGGCTTATTACCTTATTATTAAAATATTAACCATTCATTAGTAGTTATAAAGTATGATCTTATTCGGCATCCTGGTATCACTTTATTTTGATGGTCCCTTTAACGAATTTTGTTGAATTTAAGTTACATTGCATCTACATGCCAACTAATTCTCATTAGATTATAAGTAGACTGTTAGGTTGGGGTTAGTGTAAGTTGACATGTACTTGCAAAGTTTCTTATAGTCTGTTAAAGGAGCAGTACCAGCAGATATTAAGCAGACAGTCTACTAATGCTCAAATGAGAAGTAATTGGCATGTTGCAATGCAACTTTTAGTCAACAAAATGTGCTATAGGGATCATCGAAATAAAGTGTTACCGGCATCCCTAATCCTACTCAAAACCTAAACCCAAGTTCTACCT
>CAIGQV010019678.1:79624-135321 GCA_903798115.1 Danio jaintianensis | reverse complement strand
TCAATCAATCAATCAATCAATCAATCAATCAATCAATCAATCAATCAGTCAACCAACCAACCAACCAACCAACCAATCAGTCAGTCAGTCAGTCAGTCAGTCAGTCAGTCAGTCAGTCAGTAAGCCAACCAATCAATCAACCAACTAGCCAATCAGTTAAACAGTCAATCAGTCAGTCAGTCTGTCAGTCAACCAACCAACCATTCAGCCAACCAACCAATCATAGCAGTGAGTGTTTACTTCAAATTCTTAAAAATGGAACACTTATCGAAGTTTTTAAAACACGAGGGCCAAAAACAGGAGTCACTTTCAAATCAATCAGCTTTCTATTGCAAATTGTGTTGATTCTCAAGTGTTTTTGTGTATGTGTGTGGATTTATATATTTCCCGCCAATATTGCCAGATGCTTTTTTTGTGTAGGTTGAGAATCTTGCATGTAAACATCATTTATCTTATTTTAGTAGAAGCTGCATTGTGTTATTTTCTCAGTGGCTCAGTGGTTAACACTGTCGCCTCACAGCAAGAAGGTCGCTGGTTCGAGTGGGCCAGTTGGCGTTTCTGTGTGGAGTTTGCATGTGGTATAGGTGAACTGAAAAAACTAAATTGGCCGTAGTGTATGTGTGTGCATGTGAGAGTGTATGGGTGTTTCCCAGTACTGGGTTGCGGCTGGAAGAGCATCTGCTGTGTATATCATATGCTGGATAAGTTGGTGGTTCATTCCGGAAATGGAAAAGGAAAATGAATGAATGAATGAATGAATGAATAAACCCAAAATATTTGTAAATAAATGCAAATATATCTACTGTCGTACCGTACAGTTCTAGCTGCGGCCTTTGAAAAGGGATGAGACAGAGAGTGAACCAGACAGTTCAAGTGAATACTAAACAAAGACTTTAACTCCTCTATTATGTCTCTATAGACATCCAATTAAATCACTTGAAGGTTTACATTATTCTTTAATGATAGCAAGTCAGATTTTAGCCTGGTGAAATCTTAATGCATCACACTCTTTTCGGTAAAAGTGGCCTTGTCTTCTGTAATGAGATATGTGCTGTGAAATGTTAATTACACGCAGGGCGAGAAGCAAGAACTGCTTCCAGTTCTGACCCCATTTCTATTCTTTTAATAACAATTACTCGAAGAGAAAGTGGGTTAGAAGAAAATGTAGAGGCTCCACTCGGCCACACATCTGAGACAAAGAAAACCCTGTGCAAAAGCAAACACACCTTTCACTTACATCACACCAATAGCAGATACTAATATTCTTTCCCACTTGTTGTTGAAATCTAACCAAGCCAATGTTGTGCATAATTTTTTTAAATGGATCTAAGCATTGTAGAATGAGTGCCCGAAAGCATCAAATTAACCAAAGTATATCTGTTGAATGACAGGAGCTCAGATTCTGTGAAGTTTTGCACTCTAAAGGTTCCACGTGGGATTGATTGGAAACTTTTGTCTGTCATTTAGTGAGTAATAATGAGCTGTGGATTCACAAGCTGACAGACGAGGAGAGAATTTCTGCACTTTTGGGAACATCTATCGCAATGCTGTCGCACGGATCTGCTCCTGTGCACGTAGCGGCTGTTATGAATAACAGTAATTGTTTGGTCGCTCGCTGCCTTTGCGCTTTGGCCAACTGGCACCTGCTCCCGCTCGCGTCACATGACACTACAGCTGTGTCCACATGTTCCCCGGGTCACCACATCAGTGCGGATAATGCCTGCTTTTGATCAGTCCCCCTGACTTTTTCCAAACGATCTCATCATATTACCGCAGATTGCTACCTATTACGGAACGATGCTCATTCGGCAATTTAGCAGCGAAAATTGCCCGGGCTCCGAGGCTAATTTCAGCGCTGACATTTTACTGCGCCGCTGCTGGATAGACAGCAAATGACAAAGAGTAATTAACGCTAAATGAGTCCCTCGTTTTTGTGTGTGTTTAAAGGTCTGGCCCATTCATTGAGTTCTCTCGCCTGACCCAGAAGGAATTAAACTTTGTGTTTGTCTATTAAAACAAAGGCGAGCCCAGCAGTGAGCTAAACAGCATAACTCAGGAGTCTAGGGTAATGCTACACCGCTTCAGGGACACTGTGAGATAATTGCTATGTGTTGTGTGCGCCTTACACCCCATTTCCCCCGCACACAAAGAGCTTCACACACTCACAAAAAGAAACACATGGATTTATTGTGTCGCCTCACTCACTTGCTGGTAATTTGTTTGTCGGCTTACAGAGGACATTGTTGTGGTTTAAAAAAAAAGAGTGAGTGATTAGCTGTTTAGCATGATTGTGTGTTGCTCGGCCAGTCAAATGAAAAGCCACTGGCTTTTTCCCAGACACCACTTCTCGAAGAAAAGCAATTCCAGTGTAGATTTATGACGGAGTTTCTGTTCTTTTCACCGAATTCAGTTGTACGTGATAGATGTTATTGCATGATTTTGGCATGTTTTTAACTCCACGCTGTCACTCCTAAGACAGAAAAATACGCCTGCCTTCTCATGCCACCATTTTATCTAAGACGCATCATTCAAAAGAAGCGAGCGTAAACACAGCGACACGCACAGAGAGTTATGAACTCATCTCTATTATGGACTGACCCCGGGATTTATGGAAGAGGAAGTTCGGACGAGGTAGTAAAAATGAAATCATGATGACATTTAAATACGCTGCCTATTAAACGTACGAAAACAGAAGCTCCCCCTGCCAAAAATAACTCGCCGTCCAAGGCTAAAGTGTGCTGCATCGATCAGCCGATAGATATTTCCCCATATGTCTCTCGAGCTCTGGAACAAAAAAAATCTCCACAGCCTTATATATCGCGAATATTATCTATTACGAGAGATGAAAACCTCGGACAAAAGGCAGCCGTGGTTACAAGCAGAGCCACCAGAGATGCTATTATTAGATATAACTCGGCATTAGTGAACGAACGGCATTTGAATGATATACTAATGATGACCTATTCCGCAGGTCCTACAGGACTCAGCTGTGTTTAGGGCCAGAAGTATTGGCCTTTGATGAGGAAAAGCCAGACCACTTAATGGGGAGAGCTCTACAGAATGGCCCTGCCACCAAAACATATATGCATAATGGAAAAATAATGGAATTTATAATAATTTGTTTAGCTGGGGAGAGAAACAGAGGGAATTAGAGCGGCTTGGTGCTGGAGCCCGCATGACTACATGCACCTCTGCCATAACAAGATTAGAATTTAAACTATGGAGCGAAAGATTCTCTCTGGCTAGATGAAATATTAAAATAGGCCATGCCTTTGCGCTGGGCTAGAAAGCCTTGCTCTGTCTTCTTTTTCCATGTGACATTTTCCAATTCTGACATATGGCTGCCAATCAAAGTGATTGACACCGAACACATCAGGCCACCTGAGCCGTTTCACATGATGAATCTCCCATATAAGCATCTTCACATGCACTATATACAAAAATCTGAACATTTTGCTATGTGTAATAACAATGGAATGACACAAGGAGAAAGTACTGAACAACTGAAATGTATTTAATGCTTAATATAAAAGGCTTTTTGGTGATGGCAGCTTAAAGACGACTCTCATATGGAGAATGAAGTCACATGCTTTGTTCAGGGGTGATTTTTTTTTTCATGGACTTCAACAGAGTATAAAAATCTTGATGGCTCTATTGGTCTCGTCTATCAAATCTGATCTTTATTTTGTATTTTCAATTGGATTCAAGTCAGGTGATTGGCTGGGCCATACTACAGCTTGATTTTCTTTCTCTGAAAGCATTTGAGAGTTTCCTTGGCTGTGTTTTGGATCATTGTCTTACTGAAATGTCCACCCTGGTTTCATCTTCATGATTCTGATAATGTAGATGTTGGACTGAAGCAGCTAAAATTCATTTACGATGACGAAGGGCAGAGGGTTGCTGAAGAACTACTGAGAGATTTCAGCTGCTGTCTGGGCTTTCACTGCCTTTCCACACCTCCCTTTCTTCATGTGTTCAATACTTTTTCCCTGCGTCATTTCATTTTATTACACGACTTAATATGTAAACTAATTAATTTAGTTTTCATTGCATAGAAATCCATCTTTGGCTGTTACCAAAATCTGGTGGAAATTTCAAGTCAGCAGCACCTTTAGAAATATGTTTTCTGAGAAAAATGGTGACGTGTTCAATATTTATTTCCCCCACTGTATTTGAATGGCGATTGTCATGAATTATCCACAGTGTTCCGGCTCGGCATGAGCATCTTCGTGTGTCTGTTTATTTCACAGGGAGCCAGGTTAAAAGGTTGTCAGAGTCTTCCTCTGGGCTCCAGGCTGATGCCAACACGTGTTTCTCTCCTGTGATCCTGCCGGAGCCGTGTGTGTGTGTGTGCTCGTCAGAAGGCATTTGGATCTGGAAAGTCTCTGAATGATGCAGGAGGTGTGGAGCACCACCGTGACCCGGCCTCCAGGGAGAGAGACCTGGTCCAGGCTGAGCTTTACCTGCTGTTTATCTAAACACTAAACAGACTTTGAGATGCCACGTTGATTCATTTATTTGATTGTAAATATAATCAGATTTTTTTTTTTAAACGGTATAAAGTGTGTTGTCTTAAACTGGCTCGTAATTCATATCATAACTTTTTGTTTTGTATTTTTAAGTTGTGCATATGACTAAGAATGGGTGGTTAGCAATATTCGGACCTCATAATGAACACATAAAGTGCACTGGGCCATAACTGGAAAAGATTTTCACTCACTAATTTGTAATTGCCACCAGAGGGAGCTAGGATAGTAGCTTTGGGCCGGCTGCAAAGAGAGCCACATCTGAAACTTTCTTATTCGGGCCAACCAGATGGAATATTGATAGCACTGAAATCCCATTCGCGAAATAATACGAAAGCCATGGAAATCAGAAAAAGATTAAGATAATAGTAATTACAATAATTATTAATGTTTTACTTGTTCTTTTTTTACTCATTGATCGCATTAAACATGTTTAAAAAGTGAATATATTCATCAATCTCATATTGTTGTTGATGATGTTATTATTTTTTTCTATTATTATTATTATTATATTATATTATTAATATTATTATTATTGTTTTTATTATTCTTATTATCATTATATTATATTATATTATGTTATATTATATTATATTATATTATTGTTTTTATTATTATTATTATTATTATTATTAATTATGTTGTTGTTTTTACTTCAAAATTAGCTCTTCATAAACTAATAATTTGTCTTATTAGCTTCTAATAATAATGATAATAATAATAATAATAATAATAATAATAATAATAATAATAATAATAATAATATATGGCATAAACTTTATAAAGCTTTTTTGATCATTTTCACACACACAAACACACACAAAACTGATTTATTGGCCGATTAACTGTTAGGATTATTATTAGAATAAATTATTATTGTTGTTGTTGTTGTTGTTATTATTGTTTTGGTACAACTACTAGCATCTAGCATCCAAATTGTTTTCTCATGATTAGCACAAGAAAATGTATTAGCCTACAATTAGACTGCTTATTATAAAAATCTAAATATTACTATAAATTATTATTATTATTTTTATTATTATTATTATTATTATTGTTGTTGTTTGCGAAAATGTTTTTGTTACATTACAACTAATAATAATCATAATCATTATTATAGCTATATGATTTTTAGTTTTAGTTTTAAATAATATGCTTAATATTGATCATGAAAAATCATACTTTTTAGTTTCTTTAAAATAGACTCTTTTTTTATATTTCCATCTTCATTCTGTTATGTTCAGGCCAAATCAAAGTGAGGTCAAACTCACGGCCGTCTTTGACGTCAGCAAGCGACGATCAGCTGTGTTTTACCACTGTCTCCATCAACAAAGCACATCGTAAATTGAGATATTCCATAACGTCTGCTGCAAGTCATTGTCATCTCATTTGTGGCAGCCACAATTTTTTTTTGCGGACACACAATGAAAAGCAAATCCATTTCTTTATCATCTGATTCGAATTTAGATGTTTAATTGTAGCCTATAACACCACGCCAAAGCTTCCTGTCCATGAGACATCACTGAGGAATCTGCATCGGCTTTTGCCAGAAAGCTGTTTAGCAAGTGCATAACAGAGCAGCCCAATAGAGATGTCCCTTTATTGACACTGTTAGAGCAGACTCACCCTCGCCCGAGTGTTTACACACATCACCCACACACACAGATGTCCTCAAATGCAAGTCTTGCAGCTGCCAACTCTCTCTCCCTCCTCATACCTGATGCATTCTGGGATGCTTGTTACCCAGAACGGTTGTTGTATCTGCTAATGATATGTTTATTTTCACTCAGTAAGTGTTCATATTGTAAAAGCGTAATGACCAGAGACCCCTTCTTAAGCTCAGTAGTTTAAAACACTACACGAATTGTACACTTTAATGTGAATTCTTTGAACTTAAAGGGACCAACACATTCGAGAACAACACATACACTTAATACATAAATACAATTCATTGAACATGTACACATAGACATCACCTATATACTACATATACAGTTTTGGTTCTTGCAACACATTTCAAATAAGTTGGAACAGTAAAGCATTTACCAGTTTATATAGTTGCCATTCCTTTTCACAACACTTAAAAGACGTTTAGGGATTGAAGACACCAAGTGATGATGTGTTTCAGGTGTAATTTTATCCCATTCTTCCTGCAAACAAGTCTTAAGGTGGGCAACAGTACGGGGTCTTCGTTGTCACATTTTGCGCTTCAAAATGCACCACACATTCTCTATTGGAGACAGGTCGGGACTGCAGACAGGCCAGTCAAGTACCCCTATCCTCTTCCTCCGCAACCAGGACTTTGTAATGTGTGCAGAATGTGGTTTTGCATTGTCTGACAGAATTATAATTTTTTTATGAACTGTCCCTTTAATTGAAAAAAATAAATGTCTTAAGATCAAATGCGAATGTACCAAAGCTGGTAATCTCAGGGTGTTTTTTTCTGTTATACAGCAGTCTTTAGACGCAAACAATTGCCTCCACAAATTTCCCCATATAGGTATGATGTCACACATTTTTGTTGTGGGTCAGTCATAGCTGAACACACATTGGTCTAACAAACTGTTTTAGTGAATGTTTTTCACCCCTGCCGGGTGGAGATTAACACCAGAGCTTCAGAGATTGACTTTGTAAAACATTACATTGACTCACAGTTTCACAGACTTCTCCAACTGGAAAGCATACTCGTACTTACATTATGGCATTGGCATAAGGTGTTAGGACTGTTTGCAGTGCTGTCACTAGTCATTTGTCACCCAAAAATGAACATTTGCTAACCCTCAAGTGGTTCCAAACATTTATGAGTTTTTTGGTGGGGGTGTTGGGGGTGGTTGAACACAAAATAAGTTATTTTGGAGAATGTTAGAAAACGGTAACCCTTAGATTCCACATAGTATGGAAAACAAATGTTATGGAAGTCGATGGTTACAGGTAGGGCTGGGCGATTTGGCCTAAAATCTAAATCTCGATTAATTGAACATTTTAACTTGATTATGATAAATGAACGATTATTTTATTCATTTATTTTATTTTGTTACCCTCTTAGTTCACTAAGTTTTGTACAGTAAATATGCTCACATATTACAAGTGAGAGATTTCTGAATGAAGGAAGAATTACTTGATTTTAAAATAACTGAAGGAAACACACACTATACTATCTATTTATTAAACATGAACATTGAACAACTGAAATTAAAACACACATTGCCTAAAAGGAACAGTCACTTTTTTTTATATAAAAAGGCGAATATAAATAACTTGCACTTTTGGAAACAAAATTAATTACTCTTATTTATGAGTTTTTTATATTAAAAGTAGAAAATGTGCCGCATCTCTTCTAAATAAAATAACTCTTGTATATCCTGTAAGTGATACTTTAAACAGTGCATTTCTTTAATCTTCTATAAACAAATATTTTAATGTAAATAATAATTTTTATGTAATGGAACATATGCCGTCTCAAGGCATCTTTGGCGCAATTTCCAATCATCGTCAATGTAGTGCAAACGTGCAACATGTAGTTACATTTTTTGAGAGGTGCGCGGGTATGCGACCACGTGAAGGCTGTGCCGGACTATAACTGTGCGTTCGACACAGAAGTATAAATCAGCCTTAACAGAGCAGAGTAACGTGACTCCACACGCGATAGGGAAAGTAACTGAAAAAATTTACCTGGAAAAATTAGATCGATTATAGGTTCTGAATGTCGATTTCGATTACTTTTCGATTAATCACACAACCCTAGTTACAGGTTGCCAACATTTTTTTAAATAGCTTCCTTTGCGTTCAACAACAACATCAAAAACAACAACAAAATAAAATTTGTTTGTGACAAATAAAGGGTGATAAAATTATGACAGAATTTTTATTTTTGGGTGAACTATCCCCCCTAAGGTGTTTATGGTCGTTGCTATAGTATTAGTGTATAGAAAGAAAGAAAGAAAGAAAGAAAGAAAGAAAGAAAGAAAGAAAGAAAGAAAGAAAGAAAGAAAGAAAGAAAGAAAGATGCTTTTATCTGTGTAAAAGTAGCTACATTCAGATTCAGAAAAAAATTATTTCTGTAGGGATGATTTACATATTAATAAGCATCATTTTTATCCATATTGATTAGGAGGAATGTTTTTAAGACACCAAAGCAGCATATTAGAGGGATCATGTGACACGACAGAAACACATTTACAAAAAATAAGACATTTTAAAATATCTTAGAGTTGAAAAACATTCTTTCCAATTACCGTGATAATTCATAATCTTATTTTTTGTATTTAAAAAGGCTTTTCAAAACATTTTAACAGCAATGTTTATATATATAAATGTGTGTTAACAATTATTTTGTTAACAGCTTAGCTCTCTCTATATGCAAAACATTCTGCTGACACACAGTATGTTCTCACAGTCCTGTGGAACGCCATAGAGCATGCGTGTGTGTGTGTGTGTGTGTTTGTGTGTGAGAAACAGTGAATAGGAGTGGAAGATACAGAGTGGCACGCTGAGATAATGAAAAAGAGACAATTCTCCCAGACACGGTCTCTCCTCATACTCTGCTTCTCCTTCTGTTGCACAGTTCTGTTTGGAGCCAAACAGTCAAGAATGTGGGGTATCATTTCCTGCAGAGAGATGACGTTCATGGAAAGGAGAGAAAGAAAAACAAGAAAAGAAAATTGCAAAGAAAAAAAAAAAAAAAAGGCCCTCGCCAAAGGGAGGCTTAGTGGTGTCAGACTCAGGAAACAGAGTTTTCAGATTTGAGGGGTTAGAGACTGAATGTGTGTGGAGAAAGTGCTGGATCTTCCACCGAGAGAGTCTCTCTGTGTGTGTGTGTGAGGCCGGGAGCTGGCAGCTGCTGTGGTAGGGCAAGACTGGGCAGGCTCCGGTGCTCGGCCCCAGGGAAGCGCCAAGCTGCCAAAGTGCCCTGGCAGGGGCCCGGGATGGGTCTGCAGGAACAGAAGAGCCTCTTTGTGCTCACCTTGCCAGCAGAAACCCAGCCTCTGCGCTCGGGTTGAGTCTGCTCCGCTTTGCTGTGCTTACACTACAACACGGCCACCGCGGATAGCAGTGAAGCTACAAATCACAGCCAAATTTTTGAAACAAGACTCTTCACTCGAGGCGTCCTTACATACTGTTGAAGTTAAAATGATTAGCCCTACTGTTCAATTTTGATTTAAAAAAAAATAATTTTTCAATTGTTGCTTAACGGACAGATTTTTTTTAACCTAATAGTTTTAATAACTAATTTGTTTTGTCTTTGCCATGGGAACAGTGCATAATATTTTTCTACTTATTTTGCAAGAGACTAGTATTCAGCATAAAGTGCAACGACTACACTGCATTAGTGTAAAAGTGCAAAGACTACACTCCACTAGACTGTATAAATATCTGTAAATTAGTAAATTAGCAGTTTTCTGTATTTTGTGATTCATGTTTTTATTTTTTCCTGTTTTCCAAATTGCATTTCCCGTCTTTCCCCTTCCTGAATTGCATTATGGGACCTTGATTTTTCTTCCAACAACTTTTAACCTTGCAAAGTTCATAAAAGTGACTTTCATTAACATTTTTAATACTTTAATCTTTGTAATCATTTACATTTGATATGTCTTGATATATTTTTTGAAATTACTTAATATTCAGGACAAAAGTTCCCTGGTTGTTTAAAAAACAATATGGTTCAGTCCTTTTAATACACTTATTTAAGTATGTCAAGTTGCTTATTTAAAGATTATTTAAGTAAGTAAGCAAGTATTTTACTTATTTTTAGGGTAAAATATTGAATACAGGAGATTTGGGACAATCGCAATATAGGAAAAACATAAAATGGTGTTTAATCTAGTGTACTCTATAATGTATCATTTTCATGGTGGTTTGGTGTAGTTTTAGAATAAAAACACTCATGTCATGAGATATATTTGCTTATGCATTCATTAGAAAATGATTTTAGAGTAAACTTTTTTTTTCTCAGAGATGTAAGAACTGTAAATTCACTTTGCTGCTGTACCTCACAGTCTTAAAATATCTTTGTAATCATTTACATTTGAATTGTTTTAAAATGACTTAATATTCAGGACAAAAGTCTCCTGGTTGTTTAAAAAACAATATGGTTCAGTCCTTTTAATACACTTGTTTAAGTATATCAAGAAATTGTTTATTTAAAGATTATAAGGAGTGGTTTACTTACTTTTAGGGTAAAATATTAACCAGTCCATTCATTCATTCATTCATTCATTCATTCATTCATTTTCTTTCCTGCTTAGTCCCTTTATTAATCTGGGGTCGCCACAGCGGGATGAACCGCCAACTTATCCAGCATATGTTTTACGCAGCGGATGCCCTTCCAGCTGCAACCCATCACTGGGAAACATTCATACACACTCATACACTACGGACAATTTTAGCTTACCCAATTCACCTATACCGCATGTCTTTGGACTTGTGGGGGAAACCGGAGCACCCGGAGGAAACCCACGCGAACACGGGGAGAACATGCAAACTCCACACAGAAATGCCAACTGACCCAGCCGAGGCTCGAACCAGCGACCTTCTTGCTGTGAGGCGAACGTGCTACCCACTGCGCCACCGCGTCGCCCTTAACCAGTCCACTCAATGACAATTTTAACATTTATTGATCTCTATTTTGACATTTAATGTTCACAAAAGTTGTCGGAAATATTAAGCTATACATTACGCACTACAAATACAGTAATAAACTGGCAGCACATTTTCTGTTATTTTACTAACTGATTTCTCTATATATTATATTATTTTAAACTACTAAAATGTCAATAAAAGTCACTTTGTTAAACTGTAGAGTTGAATTTTCAACATCAAAAGTCGACAGAGCAGAAATCAAGGTAATGCAATTCACAACCGCAAATAAACGGATAAAACTTGAGAATCACAAAATACGGAAACTGGTAATTAACATTTACTTTTTTACAGTGTAGGTTAATTAAGTTAACTAGGCAAGTTAGGATAATTAGGCAAGTTATTGGATAACAATAGTTTGTTCCATAGCCAGTTGAAAAAAAAGGGCTAATAATATTAATCTTAAAATTGTTTTAAAAAATGTAAAAGCTGCTTTTATTCCAGCCAAGCTAATAAATAAATAAATAAATAAATAAATAAATAAATAAATATATATATTTTTTTTTTCCAGAAGAAAAAACATTATAGAAAGTACTTCACTTGAAAAAACATCACTTGGAAAAGATCTGTAAAATAATCAGGGCTAATAATTTTGACATCAACAGTATATGCGCAAGGAGTTCAGATTGTTTCTGGAATGGGATGATGCCCTTGTATGTTTGTCCAGGACAGCAGAAGAGGTGAAAGACGTCTGTCCACATCTCCTTCTAGCAGGCTGCTCTGGAGTCAGCTGTCTAACAGCGCTTCTCAGCTCATTAAATGAAATCCCACAGCCCGCGTTGAAGAATTTAAATGAGAAGACGCGTTTGATGTGTGGTACTCCTCCCCGCCCTTCTGTATGTGCTATGGCCAGGAAGAAACTGGGTGGTAAACGCCTTGTTTAAGGCACTGACGGGTGAAGGTCTCGCAGGCGACCTTGGGGAACTTAGCTGAAACTGTATATGTGTAAATCCATTGCAAATCCCCAGACCTTTTTTTCCTCCCCCTTACAGCCCAACTCCCCAAAGAAACTGGATCACTGCACTGTTTACAAGACCTCATGATTCATTTGGGATAAGGGGGCTTGACAAGGCAAAACCTGGGTCACTATTTGCAAAGATTGTAACCTAAAACCGAGGTGAAAAAAGGAGGACATGAGGTAACTAGTATGAAATAATTGGACTTTAACCTTGATTTCTGTCTTCCTTTTGAATACAGGAGAAATAATTATGAATAAACTGAGATTTGGGACAATCGCAATATAGGAAAAATAAATAAAATGGTGTTTAATCTAGTGTACTCTATAATTCATTGTGGTTCAATGTAGTTTTAGAATAAAAAAAAGAAACTGTCATGAAAATGTCATGAGATATATTTGCTTATGCATTCATTAAAAAATGATTTTAGGGTAAAAGTATTTCTCAAATATGTAAGAACTGTAAATTAACTTTGTAATCATTTACCTTTTGAATTGTTTTAAAATTACTTAATATTCAGGACAAAAAACAAATTCATTGTTTAAAAAACAATACAGTTAGCATAGTCCAACAATAGTCCTTTTAATACACTTAAGTATGTCGAGAAATTGTTTATTTAAAGACTATAAGGAGTGTTTTACTTACTTTTAGGGTAAAATATTAACCAGTACACGCAAGACAATTTAAACATTTATTAATCTCTATATTGCCATTTAATTTTTACAAAAGTTGTTGGAAATGTTAAGCTATAAATTACACACTTAAAATATGTATTTAAAATTGCAATGGGCTATATGCACAGCTAGTGTTTTTCAGCCAATGACAAACGTCCGGTGAAAGCTTAATGTGACTGTTTTCAATTTCATAAGGTTTCTTTTACAGCATCGATGTTGTAATGTAATTATAATAGATTCAGTTAAATAGACTTAAGCATTCATTTAGTTGTTGAAGCATAAAACGAGATGAAAGACCATGTAACCACTAGCGCCGTGAGGCAGGTGAGCGCAGAAACTCTATTGAAAATACTGGGGTAAAATAAACTGTCATATTTTAAACACATGGCAGGGGAAAATGGAATTTAATGCAGTGCTTTTTGTCCGGTCTGAGACCCACTTTATATCTTATATCTATCAGGCAGTGAAGATCACTGATTTTTTTTTAAATCAGACCTTAAACGTGGACATTTTTGAATGGAAAGACTGTTCACCGGAAGCGCTGAGGTTGGCTGGCTGAAATTAAAAGTCGTGTGCATATACCCCATTGTGAATAAAATTTTATGTAAATGCCAAAATGGAATGTCTTGTCTTTAACCCACTACATGATTTTAATTTGCCAAATTATATAAACAAATACACTCAAAAAATGACTTTTGCTGCTTGTTCGGACTAATTATTTTAAATGAGTTGAAACAACACAATTCTTAAGGGTTTTTTGGGGGACAACTTAATTGTTTTATGTTCAATATACTTCAATTTCTAAAAACTATTAAGTTAACTTAATCGATATGTGTTGGCGCAACATGAAGGAACAGCATTTTTTACAGTGTAAAGAAGTTTTGTGTGTGATTTTTGAAGACATTATTGAAAAAAAACACCCACAAAAACAATTTTTTATCTTCGTAATGTTGTATAATTTTAGAACGATTATTTTAATTTGCATCAAATTAATTCGAAATGATAAAGGGACTAAGCCGAAAAGAAAATGAATGAATAATTCGAAATGAATATTCATTAATTTTCCTACGGTTAAGTCTCTTTTTCAGAGGTCGCCACAGTGGAATGGACTATTCCGGCATATGTTTTAAGGCTGGTTTATACTTCTGCGTCGAGTGATTGCCATGACTTGCCGTGTATTTATACTTCTGCGTGCTGTTTGTGTTGCTCTGCAATAACACCTCCGAAACGCTAGCAGGCAGTAGTTTTTTATGTTCCTCTGTGTCGAGTTTCTTCATGGGGGGTTTGTTTTTTTTCTGAACGCTACCTTAAAGTACAAGTAGCTAAAACGCGCTCATTTAGAGGTGAGAACCGGCAGATGTGCAACAACATAATTATAAGGTAAATACAAAACAAAAGTCTCTATTTAGAGCTCCTTCACGGGACTCGACACTTGTAAACACTCACTCCATCAGGCTCGCAGCTCTCAGTACCGCCCACACTCATCACAGCTACCAAGCCGACCAATCACAGAGCTTGCGCTATGCGTTGTTGTGACGTGTACTTACATTTTTTGAGAGGTGCGCGTCAGCGTCGGTGTCAGCCACAGCGAGGGCTATAAATCAGTCTAGTATAAATAGTATAAGTATAAACCAGCCTTTACACAGCAGATGCCCTTCCAGTCACAACCCAGTACTGGGAAACACCCATACACCATTCACACACACACAATCATACACGACGGCCAATTTAGTGTATTCAATTCACTTATAGCGCATGTTTTTGGAATGTGGGGGAAACCGGAGCACCCGGAGGAAACCCAGGTCAACATAAAATAATGTAGCTGCATGTATCACAGCGTATTTCCGAGAAAATCAACAGATAGGCCAAAAATAAGCATGGCATCGTTGACCCTTGACGTTAATAATGTGACAATCAGTCGAAATAAACAAACGCCTTCTGGTCTTGATTCCTGATCGGTTTATTTATGCCGAGCGACAACAAACGACAAGGCCTTTGTTTGCTCGGTGCCGTCCTTTGTATACGCCGTCATCATGTCTTACAGACCCTGTTTATGAGCAACACCTTTTTGATATCAGGCTGCTCTTGCTACGCCGCATTCCCTGTTGGCGTGTTATTTGATTATTTGGTACTCGCACGAAACCACAAGGTCGAAACAATCACCAGCTCATAAACTCCCCGATCGGGTTTTGAACATGGAATCATATCCACATGGCCACTCGATAATGATCAAATCTGCGATAAGCAATACAAGATTTTATGGGATGGGATATTGCAGAACTCACCCACTTGGCACTTAAGCAGTGGGAATGGAGAGGGGGGAGAATAAAGATCTGAAGGCTTTATTTGAGAGTTTACTGAGGAGCATCTTAACGCACCTCAAACCCCCTCCTCCCTCCACTCTCTGTATCGGGTTTTGTAAGGGATTTGCCTCTCGAATCCCTCAAATCAACAGAGGATAGATGCCCATTGTGTTTAATCAAAGCACTTCCTTCCCATAATCCTTCAATTCTAACAGGAAGAATGGGAATGTGAAGGGGAATGCCATGGATGTAGCCCATGAAGGCCCATATTATCCAGTCTCATTTGGATTTCTCCAGGCAGGCAGTGCCAGGACCCGCTCCTTGTTTGTTGATGTTTCATTTATCTCGCTTCGGTCTGTGTGTATTGGACTGTTTGTGTTGCCGTCGCTGACATGTCGAGGTTGTGGATAGATGTCAGCTCGCCAATTATGTTTACATTAGAGAATAATTGACTTGTCACCTGCAGAAACCTGCTTATGGGGTTTAAATCTGTAGCCGCGCTTGGCAACTAGCTGCGCAGTGTTTATGCCCTCATCAGGTAAAAGCAGCAAAACGTGTTGGAGTTGGCTTGCCGTAATCCTGTTCGGTCTAGTAATCGAGTTAATCCTCAGGGACTCACCCTGTTTGCACTTTCTCCCATAAGCCCCTGGGGCATTGCACCCACCTGACACCAAGGTATTCTAGTTTCTTTCTTTGTTTTGTGTGTGTGTGTGTGTGTGTTTTGCACTCAATACAGCACTGCCAGTTTCTGCGTTCAGAAAGTATTCTGAGTTTAGTCATGCTCAATTGACAACACTTGTGACAATGTGGTGCATCTAAAAAATTAATTCCCAATTTATCATTTAAAAAGGCAAAACTTTGAGTTAGAGTGAGACACTTTTACAACCCCAAATCAGAAAAAGTTGGGAAAGTACGGAAAACGCAAATAAAAAAAGAAAGTAGTGATTTCTAAATGTACTTTGACTTGTATTTGATTGCAGACAATACAGCACACATTATTTAATGTGTTCCTCATGATTTGTATTGTTTTGTTTTCAAAATAAACACGTATTACAATTTTGGTTGCTGCAACACAATTAAAAAAAAGTTGGGACAGGAGCGATTTAAGACTAGTAATCAGGTAAATTGGTTAAATAATGATGAGATTTCAAACAGGTGAAGTCAACAGGTGATTGTAATTATGATTTGGTACAAAAGCAGCTTCCAAGAAAGGTCTAGTCCATTAGGAGCAAAAATGGTCAGAGGATCGCCAGTTTGCCAACAAATATGTGAGAAAATTATTGAAATGTTCCTCAAAGAAAGATAGGAAGACTTTTGTTTATTTCACCTTCAACAGTACATAACATAATTAAAAGATTCAAGAAATCTAAGCTGAACAACCGTGATCTCTGATCCCTCAGGCGGCACTGCATCAAGAATCTTCATTCATCTCTAAGCGATATCACCACATGGGCTGAGGACTACTTTGCCAAACCTTTGTCAAATACCACAATACGCAGTTACATCCACAAATGCCAGTGAAAACTGTACTGTGACAAAAGGAAGCCCTATGTTAACAGTGTCCAGAAGCACTGTTGACTTCTCTGGGCTTGGAGGCATCTGGGATGGACCATCACACAGTGGAAACATGTACTGTGGTCAGATGAAGCAGTATTTCAGGTATTGTCTCCACAAGTATAGCAATATGCATAAATTTTAAAATCATACATTTCATTTTTGGTCCCCAAGAGGAACACTGGTCATAAATAACACAGAATGACATATTTTTAGGTTAGGCCTGTAAGGTTAGGGTTAGGTTAATGCAGATTGTTTCCTATAAGGGATAGGTTTAGGGATAGGGTTGGGATAGAATAGCCACAGCTATATCACCCTGCAGCCCAAGACCGGTTCCTCACTGAAGTTAAGCAGGGCTGAGTCTGATCAGTACCTGGATGGGAGACAACATGGGAAAAACTAGGTTGCTGTTGGAAGTGGTGTTAGTGAGGCCAGCAGGGGGCGGTCAACCAGCGGTCAGTGTGAGTCCTAATGCCCCAGTAAAGTGAAGGGGACACTATACTGTCAGTGAGCGCCGTCCTTTCGACGAGACGTTAAACCGGTTAACCGAGGTTCTGACTTTATGTGGTCATTAAAAATCCCATGGCACTTCTCATAAAGAGTAGGGGTGTAACCCTGGTGTCCCGGCCACATTCCCTCCATCGGCCCTTACCCATCATGGCCTCCCAATCATCCCCATCCACCGAATTGGCTCTATCTCTGTCTCTCCATTCCCCCTATAGCTGGTGTATGGTGAGCGCACTGGTGCCTTTGTCCTGTGGCTGCTACACACTGGTTGTGGTGTGGAGAGACCCCCCTCATGATTGTGAAGCGCTTTGGGTGTATGGTCATACACGATAAATGTGCTATATAAATACACATTACTTACTAGAATATATAGTTTGTACAGTAAACCATTACGTTTATGGGAAATTTCTATAAATATAGCTGTGTGTGTGTGTGTGTGTGTGTGTCTGTGCGTGCACGTGCATGTGTGTGTGTGTGTGCATGAAAAAAGTAATCTCAGTTTGTGATTGTGTTTACTTTATAGGTTTGTACTTGAGTAAATCTACTGATTTCTTCTAAATTTAAAAAAAAAAAATTGGTCAACATAACAAAAAAAAGATGGCATGCATTCAAACATGTTTCTTTTTATTTTTAGTCTACACAATACCAACTTAACAAGAGGTTAAAAGTCCCGTGAAATTAAAATAAAACATTTTAGATGATAGTTTTAGGATATCTTTTAGCTAGTGTGCTCCAAAACAGTGACAAAATTTGTGTTTAGAAAATATAAAACCGATATAAACATCCAAAGCTTGCAGTTTCCGCCTAAATCGATCAACGTTTTTTGATGGCACCTCATACTTCAGTTTCTCATCAAATCTACTGACCAATCAAATGCTCTCTAGTATCTGACATGCCCCGCCCCCTTCAAGACGCTTCTCATTTGCTTTTCATTTGATGCGCTTGAGCTCAACTGCTCTCACTGGCAGAGCTGTGATAAAAACCAAACGTTATTGGCTGTTTTTTAAAGGGGAGGAGCTACGTGGTGCCCCAGCCTCTCTTCATTTTTCGGTTGAGATTACATCAAACATCGAATAAAAAATGCACATTTCAAAGCACCTCACGGGCTGAAAAGCTGAAATCTGATTTTCATCTTTGTGTGTGTGCCTACTGTAAGTAACTACTGTTTTAATATTAGTCACAACACAAAAAACAAAAATGTTTATTTAATGCTGGTTTTCATTGTAAAAACAATCATAAAAATATATTGTGTTGTTATATATCCAGCTTTTAGAAAAATAAGAAAATGAGTGGCAAAAATGTCTTGTGCAAATCAACATTAAGCTACTAATGCTGTCTTTTAACCTTTACCTGTACTGAACACAAAGGATTCCTATGAGCGTGTTCTGACTAAATGCATGTGCAGAATCTGAAAGCAGTATGTCATCGGCAGACGGCAGGCAAAGAGAAAGCGGAGAAAGGCGAAATGTTTTAAGTTCACACGACATGGACTCTTGGTGGATCATTCATCCTTTTACTCTGGACCACAAGCCTGGGCTCCGATCCAGCCAGATCTCAGCCAAGGTCTTTCCATGGGTCTGTATTACTCCTGAGGGAAAGGTATCTAAGCCTATTCCCCACTACACAGCTTCCCCAATGCTTTTCTATATGAGTGGGTGGCCCCCGTGTGCCCTGGCTCCTGGTCTTTCAGTGACGGAGTCCGAGGTGAAATCAAATCCCACAGTCGGAGAGACAGCAGCGAGCGGCGGGAGACCATAGAGCCAAGATTAAAGATCCATCTCATATTTTCCCCTCCATGTGCACTGAATAAGCATTGTAATCCGCGGAATTGAATGCTTCTAATGTACCCCTCAAGGGTCATGATATCTCGCATGTGACATTTAGCTATTTTAAAGCGTTTTCCCAACTCATATCAAAATACTGTGTGTCGTCTACGCTGAACGTCTGACAATGGCATTACCTCAGATCTGGTGGTTTTCGGTTTGAGCTGTAAACGGATACTCCTGCATGTGATGTGTAAATTGATATTGATGATCAAAGTAAACAATGTGACCCTTCATATGAGGCTTTGATTTGAAGCTTTTGAAGGGAGTCCAAAGCAATTAATGAAGTTTGGAGTTGAGTCCCAGGAGCTTCATTAGAAGACAGCTGCCATTTCTCTCCTTGGATTTCTTCTCAGATCCATTCAGCACTATAGACAACAGCTTTCAGCTCATGATTTGATGTAAAAACGTAGCAATTGCCAAACTAAAGTGTAAATGCCAAACAATATTTCAGTTTCTTCACAGAACATGACATTGTCAGACAAGGATAAACGCCCTTCTTCCTGGGAAAGATTAATGATAGCTGGTAATCTGACCATGGTCGTTTAAGAGGGGAACAGGTTTGCTGGATATTGATAGCTATTCCCATCTTGGGCCGTTCTCCAAGGAAACAGGAAGTTGCCATTGCGACTGCTGAGTTTGGGGAGGAAATGGGTTACAACTGTTTGTGTCGGCTGAGACAAAGAGTGCATTTAGGTGAAGTAAAAAAAAAATATCTAGACAAACAAACTTAAGTTTATTTCCTGGAAATCTGCATCTTGAAAATTCAAACATGGTATTTTCAGGGCTGATTATGCAGCAGGAGTGAAACAATATGTTTTGCAATTGTTGACGTCAAACGTTTTTGACCATCATTGACGTTTTATTATTATTATTTAATTATTTATGTCTCATCAAACCATACATTATGATTTAAAGCTCAAGGGTTACATCATCTGCACAAGAGCATTATTGTGAAAATATTAAGGGCACCCGCTGTGTAAAACATATTCCAGAGTAATTGGTGGTTCATTTCACTGTGGCGACCCCTGATAAATCAGGGAATAAGCTGAAGGAGAGTGAGTAGGTGAGTGAGTATGCCAATATTCATATGTATGGTTGTATATTTTTCTAAACATTAAATTCTCAAGCTTATATTTTCACACAAAAAAAAAAAAATATATATATATATATATATATACAAAGAGCCATTTACTGTTGTTCACAACAGCTGGTTCATAACTGCTTTTCGCGACAAGTATGGGAAAATAGATTACATTATAAGTGACTTTTTGCGTTTGCGTAGAGCAGCAAGCTAAGCCGATGTACTGAAAACAAACCATCATAAACAGAGTGCTTCACTTCACTGTAAAACACAGAGCTCTAGTGGTGCACAGTAAATAAGAATTTTTTACTTCACTACATTACTTAAGTACATATTTTAACTATCTGAGTATTTTATTTTAAGAAATGTCTACTTTTACAGTACTACATTCATTCATTCATTTTCATTTAGCTTAAGGCTGATTTACTTCTGCATCAAGCGCAAGCGTATGGTCTGGCGCAGCCTTCAGGCGGTCGCATAGTCCTCGCCATGGCTGACGCGCACCTCTCAAAAAATTTAACTACAACGATGTGTAGCGCAAGCTCTGTGATTGGTCGGCTTGGTAGCACTGTCAAGCGTGGGCGGTGCTGAGAGCCGCGAGCCCGATGGAGTGCGTGTTTACAAGTGTCGAGTCCCATGAAAGAGCTAAAGATGGAAACTTTTGTTTTGTGTTTACCTTATGGTTAAAGTTGTTGCACAGCCGCCAGTTCCCGCCTCTGAATGAGCGAGTTTGAGCTACTTGTAGCGTTCAGAAAAACAAAATGCCTGCGAAGAAACTCGACACAGAGGAACATAAACACCTGTTGCCAGCTAGCATTTCGGAAGTGTTATTGCAGAGCAATACAAACAGCACGCAGAAGTATAAACGCACGAGTACGCGCAAGGCAGGCACCGTAGGTCACGCCGATCACTCGACGCAGAATTATAAATCAGCCTTAAGTCCCTGATTATCAGGGCCACAGCAAAATGAACCGCCAACTATTCCAGCATATGTTTTACTCAGCGGATGCTAGTCGCAACCCAGTACTGGGAAACACCCATACACTCTAGTGTTAAATGGTGTTTAACTTGCTAAAAAGCTGAATTTTACTAGTTAACCTGTTATTTCAGTTCACAAATTGCACTGAACAATTCATTAGTGAATTGGACTGATATTTGTGAACAAGTTAACAATGCACTGATTCATGTGATATGTTCAGAGTGAGTCTCTAGTAAACAACTCATTGATTCAAATGATCCGATCAGAGTGAGTGTCCAGTAAACAACGCACTGATTCAAATGATCCATTCAGAGTGAATCTCCAGTAAACAACTCACTGATTCAAACTATCCATTTAGAGTGAGACTCCTGTAAACAACTCACTGATTCAAATGATCTGTTCAAAGTGAGGCTGTTTCTCAATTCCAAGAATGCAGAGAACGGACTCGTGTTCTTGTGGAGAGCGGTCTTGCCAAGTTACCTCAGAAGAATGATCTCGGGAGACGACGAGAACAGAGAACACATCCTGTGAGAAATGAGATGCTGCATTCTTCCTGATGGTCACGTGACCTTCACGCATTTTTAACGGAAAATTATTCAAACATTACAGCATTCATAAAACGATTTATTGCTTTTACCCTTTTCATAGTATTTACTATGCATAACAACCTTACAAATATACATTGCACAATACAAATAAAACAGATTTTAATATGAATTTCAGCAAATAAACACCCTTAATGTGTTAATGTGCCTTTTATTATGATTTTTCACTGTAATGTTTACTTTCACCGTCTCATTTAGGGAAACTCCTGAGACAAATAAGTTATATCTCTGAACTTTAATTGTAAATCTATATAAAATGATGTGCTTCCCCTCTCCTTTATTCACCCGCAATGACTTCTGGGACTTCTTGAGCAAGTTTTGCGCTCAAGTCTGCAGCGACGCATCCTCAATATCAAAAACACATCCGGGAACTTTCACGCGTCATCCGTTCTTGCGGTCTTGAGTTTTGAAACTGAACTTTGGTGGTTGATGATGACGTTACACAAGAACACGAGAACCAAGAAGGATGAAGAACGCATATTGAGAAACAGCCTGAGTCTCCAGTAAATAACTCACTGATTCAAATGATCGGATCAGAGTAAGTCTCCAGTAAACGACTCACTGATTCTAATGATCCATTTAGAGTGAGTCTCCAGTAAAAAAAAACTCACTGGTTCAAATGATTTGATCAGAGTGAGTCTCCAGTAAACAACTCACTCATTCAAATGATCTGTTCAGAGCGATCCTCCAATAAACCGCTCACTGATTCAAATGATCCATTCAGAGCACGTCTCCAGTAAACATCTCACTGATTCAAATGATCCACTCAGAGCAAGTCTTCAGTAAACAACTCAATAATTCAAATGATCTGATCAGAATGAGTCTCCAGTAAACGATTCACTGATTTTACAAATTGATCTGAATGAGGTTCAGTTTGCGAATGTAATTTTCACTTGAATTATCATCCATTATTAGTGTGGCATACTTTTCTTGCAAAATTAACATTCATCTGTAAGTACTTTTACATTTATCCCTTAAGTAAATTAAAAACCAAGTACTTTTGTACTTTGACTCAAGTAATATTAAAAAGAGAATATTATACTTTACTTTTTACTTTACTTTATTATGGTATCTCTACTCATAACTCAAGTGCACAATTTGTGTATTTGGTCCATCACAGCACAGCTCATATATTTAAATAAATCACAGCCTGTGTGATTTGACAATTACTCATAGCCATTTCATGTTTAAAATACACACAAGCACAAAATGAGATTTGAGGAAACCAGCGTACAATCTTTTATGGTGTTTTTGCTTATTTTCCTACAGCTTATGTTTTATGGAACATGGCAGGATAGGGAGCCATACAGTTTTTAGAACAGCATGAGGCGGACAGAATTTAAATTTTTAGGTCTCTACCTGAATATATGATGCCTAGATGGGCTTTATACTGTAGGCGGATGCCATCCAAATTAATTACTTCACCCTACTCTTGACACAGGCACCATTTCAAAAACCTAAACAATGTTGTTGTTTTTTTTGGGGTTTTTTTTTTTCAAAGTTTGGTGACTTCTTCTAAAATGACACCGACATTAGAAAACATTAATCATTTTCTATTTTCAAATGTCCATGAAGGCTGTACACATTTAAGGTACAACGGTTGTTCTTTTGGTTAATTTTGACCCGCCACCTACACTGTAGAAAATATCTGTTAATTAGCAGGTTCCGTATTTTGTGATTCAAAGGTGTTTGTGAATTGCATTATGGAAGTTTTAACTCTGCTCTGTCCACTTTTGATGTCGAAAATTCAACTTTGCAGTTTTAACAGAGTGACTTTTGTAGATTTTAGTGGTTTGAGTAATATATATAATAATATATAGAGAGCCAAGTTTGTTAAAGGTGCTGTATGTAAGTTTTTGACTCTTCTAAAGCATAAAAATATCATAATATGCTTGCAGATATTTAAGAAACATGCCAAGTGAACATTCTTGTTTATCTGAAAAACAATGCTAAAATCAGATATTCTGCTTTGACCATGTGCGTTCCATGTCGGAACGTCTGTCGGTCACTTTAACACACCCAATGCCAGTTTTTATTTCAGCACATTCAGTCAAGAAGGCTCTTAAAGTATGTGTTCGCGACCAAAAATGTGACCTCCAGTGGAAAGTAGCAGCCTCTGAAATGAGACCTGGATTCAGAGTTCCACATGAGGTGGTTATTAAATACCAAATAATATAAATATTATGAACGTAAACATTAGGTGAGCAGGTTACATTGTAACCCCGTGTATTAACAACACACTACATTACGAGATTTGCAGTGATAAGCAATTTGGCTGTTTGCACCAGACGCACAGAATAGTGCACTCCCTGCACTCCAACAAAATGGTAAGGTTTATAATCTAATTAATACATGTTAAACCTCTTTAACATTATTAAATGTAGATGCTGAATCACTGATATGTGTTGGCTTGCACTGAGTCACAGTTCTAAAGTTCAATTTCAAACGGTTTATTTTAAACTATCTGTTTCAGTAGTATGGCAATGCTGTAAATGTCTTGTAAAATGGCATTCAAACTCATATTATTGGCATTTAAGACTGAATAAAGCACATGAGTTGTACCTGAGGGGATCATTATCATAGTTCTGTTGTTCAGCTGCAAGAAATAGAAGCTGTTTCTAAAACATACATTTCAGGTGTTGGTTAGGACAAAAACTCCTTTTAATATGGAAAATATTCCTTCTATCGCATGCCGTTGCTTTCATTTAGAACACGTCTTAAATCAGCCTTTAGGCTCGATAGTCAGGCACGCTCCTGTTGGTGTCGTCAATCTGGCAACCTGCGCTTGTGTGTGTTTTGAACCAGGAGTGCAATACCTAGTTCAACCACAGGGTGTCAAATTTACATACTGCCCCTTTAAATAACAAAAGATGTACTGGCAGCTTATTACCAGGTTTTTGTACCATAATTTACAACACCAACCCAGACAACATATCACTTCAAACTATTAACATTTTTCAAACTGTTCAACATCAAAACCTTTTGGAAGAAGGATTAAAGTCCCATAATGCAACTCAAAAGCATAAATAAGTAAAACAAAACATGAAACACAAAATACGAAAAACTGTCAATTTACAGATATTTTTTACAGTGTGTAAAACCATTTTTACACCTCAAAAGCTACTATAGATTTGAGGACTGAAATTAAATTTAGCTGCTTTACTTTAGAGGTTTAGTGAAGCTGGGTCATTTTTGACCCAAAGTACCAACTGTGTATACAGAATTCTAAGACAACAGAAGGGTTAATATGTGCATTCTTATACATACATTTAAATGTGTGATGTTTAAAAGCTCAATTCTTTGGAGAGCGGCTTTTCTGTCTGCTCTTCAGAAGTGGCAAGGAAAGCCCTCGGTTACACACACTTATGAAAAGCAGCACAGCTTAACCGAGGCCGGCCTCCTGCAGGAGATTTTGTCAGTTTGCTTTTTTCCACCAGCAACAGGATCAGCCGTAAATGCTCTCTTCCCAGGAGTGCGCATGGCTTCTCTTTTACACAGATTCACACACTCTCTAAAGCTCGCTCGCTCGCTCAATCTCCCTCACTTTCCTTCTTTTTTTTTTTGCGGGGCCCACAAACAGTCCAAGTCCTTTCTCAGCCATTGGTTCCTAACCCAGATCAAATGTTAGGATTTAAAAAGCTAAAGTCTGATGTGGATGAGCAACTGCCCATAAAACACTTTAATCCCTAATGCTGTAATGTATTTAATTTCACACTCTCTGATGCCGTTGCCCCTTTTTTAGGATTACTGAGGGTGGGGGCTGGGTCAGGGTCCGGGACAGCGGGGGCCACTCCAACCCTCCCAATGCAAAAAAGATGAAGATTGAGGACGCCGCTCTTAAAAAACAGTTGAGCTCTTCATAGCGCCGGATCCACAGAACGCTCTATTTGGATGCTTGTATTTAAAGAGCAGGGGAATTCAACGATATCTGCATTGTCCTAAACCCCACTTGAGAAATCCCATTGTATGCATGTTACTATGGAGCTTCATAAAGTTGAAGACCAATATAGTTGCGCCTTTATTAGATGAGGATCTGCACAGGCGGATGGGATATTGGATGCAATAATTCCCTGCTAGGAGCGCACACATAGCCTCTTTTATATCGCCCTCTAATATCCAATTTACGGGGCGAGAGGACCTCAGCCAACTGAGCCCGCTAAGTTAAAATGCAAAGTCTTCAGCGTGAGATGGAATTAAGGCTAACTTTTCCTCTCTTCTGTTTGCCAACACTTTTGAGGTTTAAAGAAACATGAAACTTTTTGTCCTTTTTTTCTCCAAGTCTCATTCATATTTGAGAGAGATGCAATTGAAAATAACAACTAACTCGATGAAAACTCGCAGCTTTGTGCTTTCGATAAAAGGATTTCAATCATTGTTTGGATTAATTTTTTTGGCAAAGTTAGCTATATTGCACTAGCTGCTAACAGTTTCCTTTGGACATGCTTGAATCCTGTTAGTCATGTTAGGAAAATAGCTTACACTTAACTTTGTCCTCATACATTTAAAAAAAAGAACAGACTTTATCTGTTTAGACTAAACCTTTAGAAGCATTGTATTCAAGTGCTTTAGTTCCCTAGATCTTTGCTTGGTTGTTCTTTGAGGTTTGTTTTCACACACACACAGAGTCACTTTCCACTTTGCTGTCTAATTCTCCAGTGGCCCCTGATACAATCACTGCCAGCGGATGTATTTACTCATAACAAGGGCTTAGCTGCACTCCTGTAAATAAGAATATATGGTGATTTATACGCTAAGCACCAAGGATTGTGTTGCCCTGCTGGTTTAGGCATTTTACACTTTGATAAACTCACCCGAGGCTTTCTGCCACTTTGGGTACTAAACCCCCAGTGTTGACCCAGCCCCGCTGCCTTTTGCCCTATTAAGCAGGCAAAACCAATCTGATAAGCGCTCATGCCGTTTTTTTGGCTCACAATGTTCTTTGCGCTCACCATGTAGTTTCTGCTTGTGCAAAAACACCACTTGAGTGTATGTGTGTGAATGAGTGTGTATGGATGTTTCCCAGTGATGGGTTACAGGTGGAAGGGCATCCACTCCGTAAAACATATGCTGGATAAGTTGGCAGTTCATTCCGCTGTGGCGACCCCAGATTAATAAAGGGACTAAGCCGAAAAGAAAATGAATAAATGAATGAATGAATAAATAAACACCACTTGAAAAAGTAACCCATGCAAACTTTCTGTGGAATATGAATGTTACCCACATAGCAAAATTTCTCTGGCCCAGATCTGGCCCACACAATCAGCTTTTGCTTGGCCCACATGCCACATTGAATTACAGTACATGGACCAAGTCTGGCTTCCATACAAGGGTCAAACATGGAACATACGTGGGTCAAGTCTCAGCCAAGTTAATAACCCATAACTGGGCCAGATATGTTGGTGTGTCACGACTGCAATGAATTTAATAAACCCATAAAGCATTTCACTTTAGGTGCACTATGGCCGTGCTTTTTCTCAAAGGAACCTGATTGGTAGAATTTTTTGTTTACTCAAAAATAATTTAAATGTATTTTAAAAGTGGGTCAAGATAAGTGAAACTTACGTGGTCCACATATACATTTTTAACATCTGGGCCAAACACTACATTTGATATCTGACCCAAGTCTTGAGTGCCGCCTATAAGACGGTGCCACCTCTGCCAAACACGGCCCATGTTTGGCCCACATGCTGTATGCCAGTGCCTGATGAATGCCTGCTGTTTATGCCAAATCTAGGCCAGAATTCTTTGCTACCTGGGTACAAACACAAAATCTCGAAATGGTTACTGCATTTATTATTGTCTTTCATGAATGAAAAAGCTAATGACGGTGCGCAAAAGTCATAAAACAATCCACCATCGTATTATTTGATCATTTCTACTTGACGGCTTCATGGCCAAAGAAATGGAATGAAATACTGAGCAGGTCAATAGTGGATCCATAATGGCCGTGCTGTGTGGCTTTTGCTTTAGAATAATTTAAAAGCTCAGTAATCAATAACTAATCTTGGCTATAGTCAGATGAAATGGAATAAAGTGGTAAATGATGAGGCACACTATCATTAGGTATGCTTGCACCTTCTTTAAAAAAAATCTCGATCGCTTTTTATTTACAATGTCGTCTGTCCTTTTGGTGCTCAATTCAGCGGAATAGAATTAAACATGACACCGTTTGTTAAATGAGCTGAAAGTCACGCCGCATAAAATCTGTTCTTAATGACTGTGTTTGTTTTGTTCCAACAACAACAACAAACTTAAAAGATATGTTAATAGAAGTCATTTTTAGGGATACTTAATGTTTTTGTTTTTTTCAAACAGCAGTATAGTTGGATTTTTAAAAACAAATTAAAAAAAAAAAAAAAAATATATATATATATATATATATATTGATGTACATATTAAAAATCTGCAAAGCTCTCTGCGAGTTCAGATTGTGATTCTTCAGGGTCTACATAGCGTAGCTACAATTGTTAGGCTGGAATCATGTCGAACTTCCAGCCTAACATGTGAGTATTTGCAGCGGCCCCAAAAGTACTGTAATTCCATTTAATTCTATTCATTTAATTTTCGTTTAATTCTATTCTATTTAATTCTATTCTGGTTCTATAACACTTACAAACGTCTGAATACCACTGCATTAATATATTGAACCATGTGCCATCTGCAGACAAATGCCACGTACATTTTCTCAAAACCTCAGTGAGTTTTAGGTGCCATTTACACTAGTACATTTTCATTGTAAATCAGCATTTTAGAATGAAAGTGCTCCTTGTCTAGACTGCCGTTAATATATATATTTTAACATACATTTTGGAAATCTGCAAAGCTCTCTGCAAGTACAGATTGTGAGTCTTCTGGGTCTACAGAAATAGCTACAATTGTTAGGCTGGAATCATGTCGAACTTCTGCATGTGAGTATTTACAGCGGCCTGAAAAATACTGTGACTCCATTTAATTCTATTCTATTCATTTAATTTCAATTTAATTCTATTGTATTTAGTTCTGTTTTGTTTCTACAACACTTACGAACATCTGAATACCAGGGCATTAATAAATCGAACCATGTGCCATCTGCAGACAAATGCCACGTACATTTTCTCAAAACCTCAAGTGCGTTTTCGTTTTAAATCAGCGTTTTAAAATGAAAATGCTTCTCGTCTAGACTGCCATTTTTAATGCGTTTTAGAAAAATGTTCTCTGTCCATACTATACAGCCTAAAACACATGATTCGTGACAATTCGTGATCACTGGGTATGCGCATATTTTGATGGGACATCCGTACTTGCAGTATACCGGTTGTGTAATGATCATATGAGAGTGGCTTGGCGAATTAGAGATCGATGTGCAAATTGGAGAGGGATTGTGGATAGCTGCACCTCCATTTTTAAAAGTTTCCATTACAGGCCATGTCCACTAGCACAGGGGTGTTTCAACGCTATCTCACACCAATACATAACTTTTTGATTTAGTGGCTAATTCGTAAGAATTTGTATGATCTCATTCGTACATTTTAGTACAATTTGCTCATCCCCCAATGACAGCTGGGTTTATGGGTGGGGTTTGGTGTTGCGCCTCCTTTTAAAAATCGTACATTTTTGTACGATTAAACTTGTATGAATTTGTATGAATTAGCCACTAAACTGACAAATCGTAAATTAGTTACGTTTCCTTGTGAGATCAGGCTGGGTATTTAAATAAATTGAGTTTTCCCCGCCCTAATTTTTATTAAAATCTCTCCACTTGAAAATGCAAAAACACACTGTGATGCATGTTAAGGGCACACCGATACCAACAGGTGACGATAAAAGCCTTTTATGATGGGTTCACACCAAACGCAGAATTAAATATTTGCGCAGGTACATCGCAAATGCAAACATGTCAATGCAAACATGAAAACAGAGGCGGATTACCATCTCGTGGTACAACGACAGGGTTTATACCTGAAACTTTGAAAAATCTTCACCCTGGCTGGAGTTTTCCGAAAGTTGTAGTCACCTGAAACATTTATGTGTGAACAAATACATAGAAAAAACTTTTGAAATTACCCGTGTTTGTGTGGACAGGGCTTCAATCCATCTACATTGAAATAGAACACCAACGTTTTCAAGCTAAAACAGGTTTTTAAAATGGCATTGAAATTAAAAAACCTGGATCCAAAACGCAGTGATTTTAAAGCCAACCACACCATGACATAGCAGTGCAGTTTTCCCTGCCCACCTTATTTTATAATGTTTTTGTATTAGCAAGTATTACCATGTCCACAAGGCAGCATTTGCAAATAAACATAGATTGAAAGATGGATACATGTTGTATTTTATATGCTTTTGGTTTGAAGATGAGTAGTAGTGTGGACATCAGGCTTAACTGTAACAAAGCGTATGCATTTTAAAATTAAAATGTATTTGTGTAAACTGCACCTTAGTGGATACATGAGCTCAGTTCTCCGCTGACAACCACAAATGATCACAATTCATTTTGTCTACATTTTGACCAGTATTATCTGTTTATCATTTATTTTATCATTTTAAAAAGTTGACAAACGTGTTTTTGTGAAGTCCAAATTCTATTTGTGTCCGCTGAATGCAAAGCCCACAACTTTCACTGTGCAACATTTGAGACATGCAGTGGAGTTTGGCTGCCTGTGTTTATGAGCGCAAGCCCATCTGTAAATGTTTCTGGAGCTTTAGTGTGTAGTATTTAGTGGACACGCTCACAGCTGCTTTGAAACAGACCACTGCTTTGTGCAGTCACCCTGTGCCCTCTATGACCTCTACCTGCACTCCGAGCAAACAGAAAGTCGGAGAGGAGAAAGGATGAGAGAGCGAGTGAGGGAGAGGAGGGCGCTGGTGGAGCTCTGTTAATTCTTCCATATCTAAGCCTCTTTGCTGAGGCTCTCTTTGTCTTCAAAGTCCGAGTCATTAAGAACTAATCCTGTCACTCCACCTAATCTGAAGTCGTGGAGTCAGAGTCCAGCTTTCCTAAAATGGCTTTTGTAGAGCCCAAATAGACACGGTTAAGTTTTAGTCAAGAGCATCCAAAAGTGCCCCCTCTTCTCTCTTTTGCAACCCTGGTCCTTCAGGCTCAATCCTTCACAAAAATGTAATGGAGTGCTGTTAATGAATCATCGACTCTGCTCCTCTATTCAGGCCCGCTCAAGAGCCGCATAAGAAAAAAGAGAGTGCTGCTCACTTTAGAAAAAAAAAATGCTAGGATAAAGGTCTCGGCTTTTAGTGAAAATGAAGAACAAACTGGTGTGACAATTATTGTTATTATTATTATTATTATTATTATTATTATTAATATTAAGGGCACCTATCATACAAATGTTTGGAAGTTGTTTTGACAGAAATGTGTGTAGGAATAGTCTGTAAAGTGATATATTATTGTATTTTTATAGTATAAACACATTAAGTCTTTTTTTTTTTCTTCCTAAAATTAAACCAGGATCCAAAACGCAGAGATTTTAAGGCCAGCCGCACTGTGACATAGCATTTCCCCGCCCACTGAGTGACAGGCACATATTATAATGTTTTGGTATTCGCACATTATTATTACCATGTACCATGTCCATGAGGCAGCATTTGCAAGTAAACTGGGATTGAAAGATGGATAGACATTGTATTTTTTTTTTTTTTTCTTGCTTGTTCAAACTATTTATTTACTTATTTAAAATGAGCTGAAACAACACCATTCTGGAGATTTTTTTTTGAGGGAAACTTAATTATTTTATGTTCAATCCACTTAAGTTTGTTATGTTAACTTAATTGAGTTGTGTTGGGACAACATTAATGAATTTCATGGAACCCAGCAGTTTTTACAGTGTACACAACTGTAAAAAATGCTTCCACACAATCTCTTCATCTCATCTCAACACAAATCGATTAAGTTAACTGAATGTTTTTTGACATTTTAAGTTGATTGAACATAAAACAATTAAGTTGTCCTTAAAAAAAACTCAAGAACTGTTGTTTCAGCTCATTTTAAGTAAGTAGTTTGAACAAGCAGCAAAAATATTTTTTTGAGTGTAGCATTTCATACTAATTTCCTTTTCTTTCCCCCTATGTAATGCAGGCAGCCAATCAAATCGCTTCATGCAAACGTATAGTGCAGACACTAGCAAATCACAATTGTGCATTGCAGTACATCAAACTGGAGGAAAAGCTTGTTATCGTTGTTGGAAATCACCTGGTTTTCTGATGGTCAATCTTTATATGCATACTGGGAGTTGTTCACCAGGACTTGTACCATACTACTACTAATTCTTCTGTGCCTTTTTTGTGTGATGGTCCAAGCCGAATGTGATTGGCTGTTGTCACTATGAAGATCAAGTCAGTGCAAAGCTTCAGACATGCCTTCCGTCAAGTGTTGGGCGTAAGGGCCAGGACGCACCAAGCCTATGTTTGGCCATTGGGCTTCGTCGGGCTATCAGTCAGCATTGGTCTGGCTAGTTGGTTTGGTGTTTTCCAGACGTCTCTTGTCAGGTTAACGTCGGAGCTCGTTGGCCCAATTCAGCATATAGATTCAGTGTCGGCTGAAGAGAGCGATCTGACTGGTTATTCAGCAACGAATCAGAGTGCGAGATCAAAAACTGAAGTGATGTACCCAAATAAACAAATCAAGTCAAGAAAGAACACAAAGAATCTGGCTGTAATTTTGCTGCATTTCTCAAATGAATTGCTGAACTTGTGTGAATATATCCACTTTGCTGCAATCAGATGCTGCTGCTGCTTCTGTTTTTTTCTTCACTGCTGTTTCTGTCGTTTGTTTTGTTATTGAAATTAAAGCATGGAGGACAAATTTCAGTACGGACCCTTTTCACATTTCTGGGTTTCTCGTCAGGGAAAGTCATCATAGTTGAGTAAACTTGGAAAGCAGTGAATGGGGAAAGAACCACAAATAATTTTTTTGTGTTCATATTTGCTCAAATAATAAAATAAAAACGAAGAAGGGTCTGACTGCAGGCTGGGTGCAGATGGAAGCTGAGACTGCATGCAATGCTTTTAATGCATACACTTAACCCCGCCCCTACCCTTCTCAGTGACGTCACTAGCTCTATTGAGTGCATGTGCAAGTCTGCATCCAGATACTATTGGAAATTCTCAAAGATGGTGTTATCAAGACGTTCATAAAAAGGAAAAAAAATGTGAGACTGATTACGCCAGAAGAGAGAACAACGTCAAAAATACTGTCCCGCCCATCGACGCTGCATTTAAAACATCTCGCATAAGTGGTACTTTGTGGGGTGGGGGGTTGTAATGTGACGCAAAGATGATATAATACAAAGTTTCCTCCCATAATATTGACGGTTGATCAATAATATGACTCTAACTTTCCATCCCGTTCCAAACTCGAATGTGCGGTTACATCCTTGTTTTTTTGACTGTGCTTTATAGCAACATGACATCTGCCAGCGTGGATTTTCCCTCCGCTCCGTCTGAGGACAGCTGCTCCTAAACACTGGTAAGGCCGAGTTGTCTGGCACATGAAACCGTTAAGAGAGCATTGCTCAAATAGTTCAAACCATTTGATTGTGGAGAGCACTGGAGGGAAGAAGTGTTTACAAAGTGTCTTTCTGGGGCTTGTTAGCCGGCCGTTGTGGAGAGAGCTGGTCTGCGCTGGTGAACTGGAGTGCTTTTGGCAGTTCCCCTGCACCCTGCTCCACTAAACGGGGCTTAATTAGGCTCAGACAAAACTTTGTAAACATGTTAAGGTAGCCTGAAAGCTTGTGTGTTCCTTGCTGAAACGGGAAATGAAGGATACTGAGGAAACCCATGAACTGATATACTGTATTTATATGTGCTTTGTCTTTCGTTATGCTTGTAAGAGCCAAGTTTTTTTTTCTTTTAGATATGTTCTGACAGGAATCTTGTCATGAATATGCCTGGGTCATATTTCATGTTAGAATCAAAAGGAGGGGAAAAAATCCTATTTTTAGGACCATTCATAATGTTTAGCTTTGATTGCGCTAACTGTTAAGTGTGTTTTTTACAGCACAACACTCCTCACCACACTGCTCAGGCCTTCTTTCTAGTGTAAAGGTGTAGCTGAAAATATTTGAGAAACAAAAGATGATTTACAATCAGTGCAGACAGAAATGCTTTTTGGTGTTAAGGTATTACAGTGATGCCACTGCTGTTTATTAGAACTGGGAAATGTGTACATTCTAATCTTACGTTTATAAAGAAATGTAAATGTATGAACGTCAAGAAATATATATATTTTTAAATACATAGAGAAACTGCACAGTTAACACACAGTATAATAATAATAATAATTATTATTATTATTATAATTATTATTATTAATTATGGGGCGTCACGGTGGCGCAGTGGGTAGCACGTTCGCCTCACAGCAAGAGGGTCGCTGGTTCGAGCCTCGGCTGGGTCAGTTGGCGTTTCTGTGTGGAGTTTGCATGTTCTCCCCGTGTTCACGTGGGTTTCCTCCGGGTGCTCCGGTTTCCCCCACAAGTCCAAAAACATGTGGTATAGGTGAATTGGGTAGGCTAAAAATTGTCCGTAGTGTATGTGTGTGAATGAGTGTGTATGGATGTTTCCCAGTGATGGGTTGCAGCTGGAAGGACATCCGCTACGTAAAATATATGTTGGATAAGTTGGCGGTTCATTCCGCTGTGGCGACCCCTGATTAATAAAGCTGACTAAGCCGAAAAGAATATGAATGAATGAATGAATTATTTATTATTATTATTATTATTATTATTATTATTATTATTATATTTATTATTATTATATTATCTAAATAACAGAAAACAAATAAATATCTAAAATAAATATATATATAAATGCATAAAATAAATATATATATAAATGCATAAAATAAATATATATATATATAAATGCATAAAATAAATATATATATAAATGCATAAAATAAATATATATTTAATATATTAATATATATATATATATATATATATAAACTCCAAGAAGTAAACAACCCAGGCTCATTCTGAAAAAGTATGCCTATATACATTTCTAGAGAGTGCCAAATACGTCCCAGGAGTTACGTTTTTTTGTAGTTTTTGTTTTCTCGAATCCACCAGAGGCCGCTGTGTATGCTTTTTGAGATCTCAAATTTCTCTCAAGAGTGCCAATCGCGCCTGCTGTTCTTGCGTAAATCCACCAGAGGCCGCTGTCGACTGACTGACTGACCGTTCGACTGACCCACCTTCCTCCTTCTCTAAACCCAACCAATAGTGTTTTCAAAAGCACCGATTGACCAGCACCCACCCACTTCCCTAAACCCAACCAATAGTGTTTTCAAAAGCAATCCAGAAAAAGAAAAGCCCTTGCCTGATTTTTACCACATTTTCATATTTTACCACATTCTCACCCTATTATTTACCTGTTTTTTTTTTTGGCTTCTGTTTTTGTCTTACCCACTTTCTGGAACCGTTCTTCACCAGACTGGATCCCCGTCCTCATGGTCAACTCCTCTCTGCGTCTCAAGTCCACCGACGTACATGACGAGCTAACTGGACAAACTGGTAACAGCGGGAAAGCCGTCCATACAGAGGTAGGCAGTCAGCTGGTAAGCGCGAAAAGGAACTGCGTCATACCGCCCTGTAGCATTCATTTTAAAGATGAAATGCAGCCATACATACTTCTGGCTACATAATTCTCGATCTCCAGAAATGTATATAGGGCTACGTTTTCGGAATGAGCCTAAATCTGACTAAATCTGTAAAATAACAGAAAAAAAAATACTACAGCTCATTGCTTTGTTTTGTTTTTTGTTTTATTTTAAATTTTTTTGTACTGTAATTTCCAAAATCTACTATACAGGTTTCATTTAACTAAATTGATTTATTTTTTCAATCTATTAAAAATGTTTTAAAAAAGTTAAATTAGGGTCATGTAATACAAAGAAATGGAAAAACACCTGTGAATAACAAGCTACAGGCAATTTCTGATTCAATTTAGTCATACAAATGTTAATTAACAGACATTTTTATACTGTATATGAAATACATTTTTGAATACTTCTCATGATATTTTTCAAATAAATGTAAAACATTTGAAACACAACTCTACTTTGTATTATAAATGATTTGCGTCTACAATAATCATGCAATACTAATTATTATCATATACAGTTGAAATCAAAATCATTAACCCTTCTGTAAATTGTTTTTTCTTTTTCAATTATTTCCCAGAGTAACAGAGCAAGGAATTTTTCACAGTATTTCCTATAATATTTTTTCTTCTGAAGAAAGTCTTATTTGTTTTATTTTGGCTATAATAACCGTTTTAAGGTCAATATTATTAGCTCCATTAAGCAAAAACTTTTTTTGATTGTCTACAGAACAAACCACTGTTATACAATTACCCTAACTTGCCTAATTAACCTAGTTAAGCCTTTAAATGTCACTTTAAGCTGAATACTAGTATCTTGAAAAATATCTAGTAAAATATTATGTGCTGTCATCATGGCAAAGATAAAAGAAATTAGTTTTTAGAAATGAGTTATTAAAACTATCATGTTTAGAAATGTGTCGAAAAATTCTCTCTGTTAAACAGAAATTGGGAAATAAAACATACGGGGGGGTAATAATTCTGACTTCAACTGTGTATATATATATATATAATCTATTATCTATACATCATCATTTTTATAATATAGTGTATTGTAGTATATTTGACGCTCATGACTGCGCACATAAACTCATCTTCTGCGATAAAGCCTGTCTGTCTTTCTGCTTTTATCGTCACTGGAGAACAAATGAAAACCATGTGTTGTTCAAGGGTAATTACGGTGCTGTAAAGTGACAGAACAACAAGAGTGTAGTTTTACTGTGCCGTAAATGCAGGTCCGAGTCTTTATCAAGGGATCTCATTTTGCAGGGATGCTGGTCTGAGAACTGCGATCCTGCAGAAACCCGCAGCAGGCATTACACCAACACCCAGGGGTCAGGGGTCAGTCTTTAAAATGTTTATGCTCCGTCCTGTGATTTTTGAACTCCCTCCCCCCTCCAGTATTTTGGTAGGAGCCCCAAATTTCGAAATGACTTCAAATGTGTATTTTCGTTGTCCCAGACTGGAGCTGGGAGAGATTGCCAGCGTGTGTTTATGAACACTGTCTCCGATGGTAAAAATCAACGCCACAGTCAGACGCCGGCTACACCATATTAACTGCAGTGGAATATAGGTGAACATAATGAGCTTATAGTTGATTTTACATCATTATAAAATCAGGGTTATCATTGTTAACTAAACCATTTAAAAAATCATGTGAAAGAAATAAACAGTTTTTATAAGCCCTTGCATTCCCAAATATTTCACATGCTGTTGATTGTTGAACACATTTTTAAATATAATACTTTTAGTAACTAATTTCTATTAACTATATTCTTCTGTCTTATATATATATATATATATATATATATATATATATATAATATTTTACTAGCTATTTTGCAAGAATAACTAGTATTCAGCTTAAAGTGCAATTTAAAGACTTAACTAGGTTATCTAGGCAAGTCATTGGACTATAGTGGTTTGTTCTGTAGCCAATCAAAAATACAGTATATAATTTATTAAGGGGCTAATAATATTGACTTCAAAAAGTCTAATCAAATCAATACTACTTTAATTCAACTAAACAAAATAAGACTTTCGAATAAATAATTTAACAGGAATCACTTTAGAATGATTGAGTAGAGTCTAAAATAAATGTAATCAAATAATTCCTGTTCTAAATATGCAGAGTATGATTTTGCTATTTCTTTGTATTTGAGAAACTTTTCATTTTGAAACGACAGATATATTAAAACAAAACTAAAAACGAAACTCTAAAGAATGCTGGGATGTCATCAGGGGCGGGGGGTGAGGCGGGGCGGTGGGGGAGGGATGGGCCAGTGAGCGATTGGTAAGTGAAGAGCGGGGGGCGGGTGGGTTTGCGATCGGTAAGTGAAGAGCGGGGGGGGTTGGCGGGGTGGATAGGGTGGGTTGTGGCAGGTCAGATTGACCGTCAGGCCACCGGAAAATGTCCCGGTGCTCCCTATGGCCAGTTGGCCCCTGGATGTCATGATCCAACATTGGGTCAAATATAGACTAACTGTTGGGTTACAAGGTGTAATATAATTTTAACTGAAAAAAATGAAGCTAACTTTGGGTTTGTCCAATGGTACACCAATTCGTAACTTCGTGTTTTAGTGGCTAATTCGTATGAATTTGTACTATTTCATTCGAACATTTTAGTATGATTTGCTCATCCCCCAGTGACGGTTGGGTTTAGGGGTGGGGTTTGGTGCCACACCTCCTTTTTTTTTAAATCTTACATTTTCGTACGACTGAACTGAATTTGTACTAATTAACCACTAAACTGACAAAACGTAAAATAGTTACGTTTCCTTGTGAGATCAGGCTGGTTAGTCCATATTTGACCCAGCACTGGGTTGACAGCGCAGCCATTTTTGGGGTGTAATAAAAATCAAAACAATCCTACAATTCCAATGACTATGTATGAATGTACCACAATATATTCACAGTACATGTAACAGTATACATGTTAACAGTAACAGTAATGTAATACACGTAACAGTGTACAAAATCATTTTTATTATACTCTGTTTTTTTTACCATTTCAAGGGATGGCCTTATTTCTAACCAAAGCACAACTGTTGCCAATAAAACTACTTTTGTCTGTTGTAGTCTTTCTCACAAACAGAGCAAAATCTTCACGAGGCAAATCATTTCTTGAAAAACATAACAACAACCTGTCTGTTCTAATGAGTAGAACAGGTAACACTTTATTTTGATGGTCTCTTTGAGTATTAGTAGACTGTCTGCTTAATATCTGTCGATACTGCTCCTTCAACAGACATTTAACTGACTATAAGAAACTTTGCAAGTACATGTCGACTTACACTAACCCTAACCCTAACCCCAACCTAACAGTCTACTTATAATCTAATGAGAATTAGTTGGCATGTAGATGCAATGTAACTTAAATTCAACAAACGGACCATCAAAATAAAGTGTAACCGTAGAACATAATGTTATGTGTTTTATTTTTAGAGTAGGTATTTTTATTAACCTTCAAAAAATTATATAGTGCGGTCACACTTTATTTGAATGTACAATTCATGCTATTAACAAACCATTAACTAAGACTTTTGCTTTAATAAACTACAACTCCAAATCAAAAAAAGTTGGGACAGTATGGAAAATGCAAATAAAAAAAGAAACTAGTGATTTCTATTAACTATAAACTGACACAACACTGGTTTTTGGCAGACCCTGGCTTTTGGACTTGTTGCTGGTAACAGTCTGCATGATCCTTTTCTTCTTTGGTCCGAAGCACACAGCGTCTATTTCTCCCCCAAAAAATACCTGAAATACTGATTCATCATCTTCATCACAGTACATTTCCACTGTGTGATGGTCTGTCCCAGATGCCTCCGAGTCCAGAGAAGTCGACGGCACTTCTGGACACTGTTAACATAGGGTTTCCTTTTGACATAGTACAGTTTTAACTGGTGTTTGTGGATGTAACTACATATTGTGGTACTTGACAAAGGTTTGCCAAAGTAGTCCTGAGCCCATGTGGTGATATTGCTTATAGAAAATTGTTAACCACAATTTTAATGTGTTTATTTTGAAAAAATAAAATGAGGAACACAATAAATAATGTTTGTTGTATTGTTTGCAATTAAATACAAGTCAAAGTAAATTTTGAAATCACAACATTCTTTTTTTACTGTCCCAATTTTTTTTCTGATTTGGGATTGTACTAATTAGCTGCTTATTAGTAGTTAGTAAGGTAGCAGTTTAGCTACAGAGTAGGATTAGGGGTGTCAAATAAAATCATACGTTATAAGTGCTAATAAACAGTTCATATATTAATAATAAGCAGGTACATTAAAACGATTTTTGCTTCTTCAAACTACTTGAAATGAGCTGAAACAACAAAATTCTTGAGTGTTTTTAGGACAACTTTATTGTTTTATGTTCAATCAATTTAAAATTGCTAAAACAATTACTTTAACTTAATCGGTTTGTGTTTTTAGCATTTTTTACATTGTAATATTCAAGTAGTAAATGATACAAATTGTTACCTAAACTAAAGTGCTACCCAAGTTGCCTACTTTTTTGCTAATAAAGCAAATATCCGCTATATGTCCACAGAGTCACAGATGACGGCGTAACAGCCTTCTTGTAAAGCCATGCAATCACTATAGGGGTGTAAAACTCTGACAGCTTGTTATCTTTCAGTGACAGAAGCCGAATCAGCGCGGCTTTACCGACCCAATGTAAATCAGCGGCGTAAAATAAGCAGTGGCTAAATCAGCCAGAGACAGAGAGGCTCTTTGTTGCAGCGCGCAGATTAATATCTTAAGCGTGTACCATTGTTCAGAGTTATGTCACCAGTGGCCGTAATGATATCTTAAATTAATGAAGTGATGAAAGCGGCGAGGGAGAGGCCTGTGATTTACAGGATTGCTTTTAGCTGATGCGCACCGCCATCACTGGAGATAAATCAGCCGCTGGGAGCCATGGGGAAAATGAATGGATCCGTGCACGGGTTTACAGTTCAATTAGTGAGGCACAAGGACGCCGGCGCAGTGTAAATTCACCCAGCCAGGTGTTTGGATGAAAGGAGACAAATGAAACAACACCAGACGTATTTTCATCTTAGGTCTTTGCCGAGTTCACATTTGAGTTATGCTTGTAAAATAATGCATTAGTAAATTTTGAACTATGATTATTAAATGCTGTACAAGTATTGTATATTCTTAATTCATGTTAGTAAATAAATGAGCTAATATTAACTTATGAAATCATATTGCTTATTATATTAATATGGTATGTTTAAAACAAGTTACATAAAAAGTAATCTAAAAGTAATCTAAAAAAGTTACTTAAATGGGTAACACCAGACATTTTCATCTTTGGTCTGTGCTGAGTTCACATGTAAGTTATGCTTGTAAAATAATAATGCATTCGCAATTTTTTAAACTATGATTAATAAATGCTGTACAAGTATTGTATATTCTTAATTCATGTTAGTAAATATATTCGCTGATATTAACTAATGGAATCATATTGCTTTTTTATATTAATATGGTATGTTTAAATCAAGTTACATAAAAAGTAATCTAAAAGTAATCTAAAAAAGTTACTTAAATGGGTAACACCAGATGTATTTTCATCTTAGCCCTGTGCTGAGTTCACATTTGAGTTATGCTTGTAAAAAATAATAATGCATTAGTACATTTTTAACTATAAATGATTAATAAATGCCATACAAGTATTGTTCATCCTTAATTCATGTTAGTAAATATATTAGCTAATGAAATCATATTGCTTTTTTAAATGAATATGGTACCTTTAAGGGGCGACGCAGTGGCGCAGTGGGTAGCGCTGTGACAAACTGTCCGTAGTGTATATGTGTGAATAAGTGTGTATAGATGTTTCCCAGTGATGGGTTGCAGCGGGAAGGACATCCGCTGCGTAAAACATATGCTGGATAAGTTGACAGTTCATTCCGCTGTGGCGACTCCAGATTGATGAAGGGACTAAGCCAAAAAGAAAATGAATGAATGTATAAGTGCATATTTTGTTGATTATGATGAAAGATATTTTGTTTGAAGAATGGTTTTAAGTGTATGATATTCTGTTCAAAATAAATAAATCAAACAAACGAACAAAGATTCATTGGTTATTGTTAAAAATCTAAATTTTCCAATGAAGAAAGTTTTTACTTCCAATTGTTTTATTTCTGGAGTTTTTTTTTTTGTATTAGTTTTTACTTCCAGAACCTGAATGTTACATTTTAAATGACTTGATGGATTTGCTCTTCAGTGTTTGGACTTTCAGCAGTGAAAATTAAACCACACTGAACTGAACTAAACTGAACTTCAACTCTGAAAACGGGACTGACACAGTTTCAATTTACTAGAACTTCTATGCTAAGCTGCTTTGACACAATCTACACTGTAAAAGTGCTATAGAAATAAAGATGAATTGAATTATACGTAGATCCAAGATGCAGTATTTCATTAGGTCTAAAACTTAATGTTGTCTCCGCATATTCTGCTAAGTAACTATTTTAACCAACAATAACAAAACAAAAAAATAATGATAATAATAAAACTAATTTCACCATAAAAGAAAATGTGTGGCAAAGTTAGCCCTGATTATTACTGCCAACCTCATCCGGTGCTCCAGTAAAGCAGAATGACCTTCATATGGCCTGACCTTCCCTTTTATTCTGCTTAAGAGGCAGGCTTAGGTAACTGCTGAGGTAACTGATGCTACTTTCTCAGAAAATCAATAATTAAATTCGGTCGTACATTGACTGGTGGCCTGCACCTGAACTGGAGTTTTGTTTTCCATCCTCCCCCCCCAACAAAGTGGTCCAGCATTCTCTCCAGATTACTTTACGCCATGTCAGATCACATACAGTATACCAGTCAAGTTTGGACACACGTGCCTCTTATTTAATATGAGTATTTTCCTCATTTTAGAGTAATAGTAACATCTTAAATCAAGAGTAGTATGGAAAACAATATCTTGACAGTCTGGGAATTATTAAAATAGTTTAAGCAACATTCTGAGATGCTTTATTAACCGTATTAAAGTAGTTCACATGCTGGACGTTTGCTAACCTCTTTTCTCATCTTAATCTTTTATTTATTATATAATCTAAAATATAAACAAATATTAATATTGTTTTTATTATTAACAAAGCTAAAATGTCATAAAAAATGAAATTCATACATTTTTTTTTCTTTATTGTATGAATTTTTTCTTTTTTCTTTATTGTAATTGAATGTTTATGACATTTTAGCTTTGTTAATAATAAAACAATATTAACATTTGTAAAACAGATGTTGGTCTACAATAATCTGAAATATTGCAGTGAATATATAATTTGATATGTTTTAAAAAAAATAAAAAATATATGTCTTTTTTTCCAGCAAGGATTAAATTGACCTAGAGTATCTTAATATATAATGTTACACAACGTTTTTGTTTCAAATAAATGTTGCTTAACTTAATTAATTAAAGAACCCTCCAAATCATGTATTACAGATTCAACAAAAATCATAAACTTAATAAATAATGAAAACTAATAAATAGTTAGTTAATAAATGATAAACATAATAATAAATAATAAACTGTTTTCAGTGATTATTCAGTGACCATCAATTGATTTCTGAAGGATCATGTCATATTCAGCTTTAGTAAATGAAACATTTGAAACAATCAGAAAATGCTGACATTAAAAAAAAAAGGTTTTAATTTAATCAACCCAGGCTCATTCTGATTACTATATACATTTCCGGAGAGAGCAAAATACATCCCAGGAGCTACGTTTTTTTGTAGTTTTTGTTTTTGCAAATCCACCAGAGCCCGCTGTGTACGCTTTTTCAGATCTTTCAGAAATTTCAGAAACTTCTCTTGCGAGTGCCATTCGCACCTGCTGTTCTCACATAAATCCATCAGAGGGCTGTCGACTGACTGACTGACTGACTGACTGACTGACCGATCGACTGACCCAGCCTCCTCCTTCCCTAAACCCAACCAATAGTGTTTTTAAAAAGATTGACCCGATTTTACCACATTCTCACCCTGTTGTTTACTTGTTTATTTTATTTTTTAGCTTTCGTTTTTGTCTTACCTGCTTTCTGGAACTGTTCTTCACCGAACTTGAACCCCGTTGTCATGGTCAACTCCTCTCTGCATCTTAAGTCTGCCGATGTACATGTCGAGCTACTGGACAAACTGGTAACAGCAGAAAAGCCGTCCATACGGAGGTCAGCTGGTAATCGAGAAAAGGAACGGCGTCATACCGCTCCGTAGCATTCGTTTTAAAGACGAAATGCAGCCATACGTAGCTCTGGCTACATAATTCGCAATCTCCAGAAATGTATATAGGGTACGTTTTCAGAATGAACCTATGTTGAATTTAATCATACACTTAAAAATGACTTTTGTTGCTTGGTCAAACTACTTATTTAAAATGAGCTGAAACAACACAATTCTTATTGTTTTGGGTTGGACAACTTAATTTGTTAATTTTCAATCCACTTAAATTTGTAAAAACCATTAAGTTAACTTAATTCTTTCATGTTGTCCCAACACAAATTGATTGTGTGGAACCCAGCATTTTTTACAGTGTATTTCGCAGTAACACTTTATACAACCGCAGCTCCAACAAGCATAAAAGACTTACAAAGCATTGAAAAAAATACTGAACCTACTCCAAACTTTTTGAACAGTATTGCAAATGTGAAGGTCTTCCTATAACATTAGTCTTCAGCTGCCAGTATCCTGTATGTTTAAAGGGTATTGTGGCATTACCGTGTTGTAGTTATCACGTTATCTGATGTTGTTTTTGTGTCGAATGGAGCTGTAAACTCATTTAACGGGGTGCTGTGTGCGACAGTGGTGTAAACTTCTCTTCTCAAACAGCACATCGGTGTGAAGCACATTCCCTGTCGGCCCGGATCAACGCTGCTGTTCCCAGACCATTTGTTCACAGATGCAGTCCTGCGTTCCTGTGCCATGAGAACCTCACCTTGAGAGTGAGAAATGGCCAACCTTACACTGAAAAAAATTATTCACTGGATTAACTTTTTTTTTAAGGTAAGTGGTTGCAAACAATTTATATGGGCTGAATTTAAACAAATTAAGTTGACCATTACTAAATGTATTTGTTTGTTTAAATTCAGCTCATATAAATTGTTTGACCATATACCCTAAAAAGAAAAAATTGTAAATCCAATGAATAATTTTTTTTCAGTGTTGCACATTAAAATAATCTCTTACTGATAATAATATAGGGCTCTGTTGTCATTAGTGGTGTTAAATGTAACGCAGCTTTTGTTGCCAGGATTTTACCCTTTACCTTAAAAATATAGTAGGAATATAAAAGAAATTTTACTTTATGCATTTGTTTCCAATTTAATATGAATGTTTCATCTTTTTGCAATATTAGTTTTTCGTGTTTTTAATTGAATGTTCCAGATTGATACCACTGTTTACTTTACTGAAAAGAACAATGAAAAACAAATTTGGGTTTTATTTTTAATACGGCACTTTTTTATGTATGGTGAAAATATTCTAAAGAGCAATTAGTTGACTTTACTTTAAATAAGTGAGTAAGCCCATTGCTTTTAAAGCGATTAATTGACTTTAAAAACTGTGTCAACTAATTGCCTTGAATTTATTAAATAAACTATGCACATAATTATAAAAATTTAGTTAAGTCAACTCAATAGTTCCAAGTTTTAACAGGTTTACTCACTTTTTTAAGTAAAGTCAACTTGTCGTTTTTAAGGCCATGCGTTTAATTGCCTAATAGATTTTTACAGTGTAGAGAGAGTTTGGCAAATGTTGTTGGTTTTCAAGCTAAAATATCGATTTTTAAAACTTTGTAAAGAATAGCTATTGGGGGAAAAAACTGAGATTTTGAAATTGTTTATTGCCTTGGTTAAATCCAGGATCAGAATGGATCAGAATATAAATTTCATCAACTTACAGGGAATTTACCTATTTTAATTGTGTGAAGCTTTATGTACACTACGTGAAGAGGACATTACTGTTTAATTGGGGATATTTGGTGATCAGATTTGTGTCATATGTGTATTTTGCTCTCTGAGGTTTTAGTTAATTAAAGCCTCTTTCTCTCTCTTTAAGCTGCTAAAAAACTGGTTTAGAGAATTTAAAGAGGTTTTCTTATTCAGTGTTTATTGGAGGAATAAAATCTCCATTTTCAAAAAGGAAATAACAAATAAGTTAAATTACCTGATATGATAAAATAAAGGTTAATAAACTAGCCAATAAAAATCCTGAAGAAGGGCGGCACGCTGGCTCAGTGGTTAGCACTGCCGCCTCACAGCAAGAAGGTCACTGGTTCGAGCCTCAGCTGGGTCAGTTAGCATTTCTGTGTGGAGTTTGCATGTTCTCCCTGTGTTGGTGTGGGTTTCCTCCGGCTGCTCCGGTTTCCCCCACAGTCCAAACACATGCGCTATAGGTGAATTGGGTAAACTAAATTGGTTGTAGTGCATGTGTGAATGTGAGAGTGTTTGGGTGTTTCCCATACTGGGTTGCGGCTGAAAGGGCATCCGCTGCATAAAACATATGTTGGAATAGTTGGCGGTTCGTTCCGCTGTGGCGACCCCTGATAAATAAGGCACTAAGCCAAAAAAATGAATGAATGATCCTGAAGAAATGTTGAAGCGGTTGATATCAGGGAGGTTAAAGATTGAATTTGCATATTATAAGCTGACAAATAATTTATGTGTTTTTTGTGAAATATGGTGCGTTAATGAAGTGTAAAAAGCAATCCGTTGACTTTACTTTAAATAAGTAAGTAAACTCATTGCCTTAAAGGTATTAAGTAAATTTACTATGTTCATTCATTTTCTTTCGGCTTAGTCGCTTTATTCATCAGGGGTCGCCACAGCGGAATGAACCGCCAACTTATCTAGCAACTTATCCAACTGCTGCTTATCCAGCAGCAGATGCCCTACCATACTGCAACCCAGTACTGGGAATCATCCATATACACTCACCCACACACATACACTACGGCCAATTTAGTTTATTCAATTCACCTATAGCGCATGTCTTTGGACTCTGGGGGAAACCGGAGCACCCGGAGGAAACCCACGCCAACACATGCAAACTCCAGACAGAAATGCCAACTGATTCAGCTGGGGCTCGAACCAGCGACCTTCTTGCTGTGAGGCAATCGTGCCGCCCCATTTACTATGTTCATAATTATAAAATCAAGTTAAGTCAACTCAATAATTCCAAGCTATAACAGGTTTACTCACTTTTTTAAGTAAAGTCAACTTGTCGCTTTTTTTAATGCAACGGGTTTACTCACTTTAACTAATCGCTTTTTACAGTGTATGTGCGGTTCAGGAGAATCAGCTGGGGTTTAAAATGTAAAATGTTGTATTTTTTGAGAACATCTGTACACTGTAAAAAAAATCCAGGGTTGCACACAATTCATTCATGTTGGTCCAACACAAATCCATTAAGTCAACGTAACTAATTCAAGTAGATTGAACATAAAACAATTAGGTTTCCCAAAACAATCTCCAGAATTGCTTTGTTTCAGCTCATTTTAAACAAGTAGTTTGAACAAGCAGCAAAAGTCATTTTTTTGAGTGTATGTTCATGATTATATCATGTGAAGCAAATTGTACAAATAAAAGTATTGTTAAACCCCTCTCTCTTTCTCTCTCTCTCTCTCAGGTTTAAGTTTCCATTAGGGACTTGGCAAGACCCTCAGCGTCAGACCCCATTCAGTCTATTGTTAATGGAGAGCGTCTACAATCAAAGTGTGGAGTGTTTGGGTCAGAAGCCTTAGCGATTGTGGCCTACCCCAGGGCAGAAGTTCGGCCCCCAGGGACACAAGCTCACCAAGCTCTTTTACACCGCGCAGCTACCAGCTTCAGCCTGGGGACTGGAGTGCTTCAAAGAGCTAATGAGCAACTCCAGAAATGTTTTCTTGATTGACTGTGTGGTTCACTTGAAGGCTAGCTTTCTTCTCATATCTATCCGCAGGTGAGATCTTCTTTTGCGCAATAAATAAATACATAAATACAAACTGGTTCAATGTTCTTGTTGTTATCAAATATTGTTAAACATATCATGCTTAACAGTTTAATTGATTTTTATTTCATTTAATTTTTAGGTTTTTAGCATTGAAATCATATACAGTTGAGTGCAAAATGATTCACCCTCCTGTAAAATATGTATTCTTTGTCAAATATTTCTCAAGAGATGTTTAACAGAGCAAGGAATTTTTCACAGTATTATCTATTATATTTTTTCTTCTGGAGAAAGTCTTATTTGTTTTATTTCGGCTAGAATAAAAGCAGTTTTTATTATTTAAAAAATAATAATAATAATTTAAGGTCAATATTATTAGCCCCCTTAACCAATATATTTTTTTCGATTGTCTACAGAACAAACCATCATTATACAATGATTTGCCTAATTACCCTTTAACCTAATTAACCTAGTTAAGCCTTTAAATGTCACTTTAAGCTAAATACTAGTATCTTGAAAAATATCTAATGAAATATTATGTGCTGTCATCATGGCAAAGATAAAAGTAATCCGTTATTAGAAATGAGTTATTAAAACTATTATGTTTAGAAATGTGTTGAAAAAATCTTCTCTCCCTTAAACAGAAATTGTATGGATTATTTGATGGCATTTATATTCTCTATAGTTGTATACTTAGTTTAATTAAAGAGTCAGACCAATTCAGATCATCCAAAAATATTCATGACTCCTTTTGTACTCATAGGTATGTCCAAGTCCACTCATAGGTTTGTCCTAAAATGTTATTCCTCCTCATAATACTCATCACAAGCTCATTTATCAATGAAGTTTAACTATTAAAGGGAAATATTAGTAGCACATTTTCATATCCCCCCATTGATCTTGAAAATTACTATGGAAGTCAGTGGGTGCCAGCTACCAGCATTCTTCTAAATATCTTTATTTGTGTTCAACAGATAAGAGAAACTCTAATAGGTTTGAGTGAAGGGTGAGTACGATGGCAGTCTTTTCATTTTAGGGGTAAACAATCTATTTAAAATCATTTTAGAGACAATTAAAATAACTATGACTTGTGAGTCTGCATTGTAATAGTTTAGTTGATTTATTTGTGGAGGGGACATTCTTATCTAGAGAGCAATTCATCAATTAGCCTGGTTTTCAATAAAAAATAAAAAACATTTTAGTAGACAGACACATTAAATAATAAAATATGATGATATTATGATAATATTATTACCAAAAATATTGATGATACATCTTGTACTCATGGGCGTCTCCCAATTTCGGTACAATAAAATGATCTGTACATAATATTGTCTCTCCTCTTAATAATCATCAATCCACATGGTTTAACAAACTGAATTTGTAGTTGTAAATTTTAAACTTTTCATTTAATCAAATATCTTGTTAGTTCAAATGTATTTACTACTTTGCCAGATAGACTAGCTAAATAAGAAATATGGATGACTCAGACATTTTTTAGTAGGTTAAAGATACCTTTTGCCTTAATGCTTATCGGTCAACATGGTGTTTGTGTGTAAAACTGTAGTAGCAAATTTAATTTCCAATCAATTTTAACAAACAGTTTCAGTAAAATGGTTGATTAGGAGGCCCTCACCTGCTTAGCAATATCACATATGGTTCAAAGCTGTGAAGACATAAACCAACAGACACATTTGACATTATTTCAATGTTTAATAAATCAACCCAATTCTGAAAAGACAAAAAAGTCTTACTCTCAAAGTTTTGTAAAGAGTCATTTCTTAAAATATCCCTCCTTGTGTTGACGTAACCCCACAACTACACTTAAAAGATGATTTTTGCTGCATATTCAAACCACTTAGTTAAAACAAGCTAAATCGACACAATTCTTGTTTTGGGACAACTTAATTGTCTCATGTTCAGTCAACTTAAATTTGTAAAAAACAAAAACAAAAAAAAACAATTAAGTTTACTTAATCGATTTGTGTTTGGACAACATGAATGAATTGTCTGGAACCTAGCATTTTTTACAGTGTAATTAGACATTCAGTTTTGGAAATACTTATTACACTCAAACATATATTTTTTTCTTGCTTGTTCAAACTACTTATTTAAAATGAGCTGAATGAACACAATTCTTGAGATGGTTTAGGGGCACCTTAATTGTCTCATGTTCAATTGACTTAAATTAGTAAAAACAATTAAGTCAACTTAATCGATTTGTGTTGGGACAATGTGAATGAACTGTGTGGAACCCTCCATTTTTTTTTACAGTAGGGTTGTTTACTTACATCAAACTCCTTATTAGGTTACTAGATGAATCATTTTTACAGTTCGTACTCATTCGGCATTAGTGTGATTGAGCAGTACATCAAAAAAAAAAAAAAAAAAAAGCATGAATGCGAGAAAGCAGATGTGATGAAGTACCGCATCGCCCGGCCCTCAAGGATGGTCTTAATATTAGGACACCCTCTCGGCATGCACAGACAGAGCTCATTAGTGTGTGCTGGTATACTTTGAGCCCAGGCCTAGCTCTCCCTGTGTCCTTGCACGAATATATGGGTCTTCACACGTCCTCCGCAAAAGCACTCTTTCGCCGCCACCCTCCCCTTTTTTTCCCTCTTCTCTCTTTCTCTCAAAGGTGCTGATCAATTCACAGCCTCCTCCTGAGGTGTGAGACTCATCCCTGCACTTTGTGATTGGCTCAGGCGCCACAACCTCCACGGTTCACTCCCGTACTCTTTCTCCCCCTCTCGCTATCTCTCGGCGAGGGCAACTCTTTTCACCTCTGGGCTCTGCCAGCCTGTGGCCAGGCTTCGGTCAAATGAAATCACACTAATCAAACTCTCCCCCCTCCTCTCTTCTCCTGCCTCTCTCTCTCTCTCCCACTTTCTCCTCCTCTCTCGTGGCTCTGAGCCCATTAGCACACCTGAAATAATAACTCAAGTGACAAATGTTTTGGCACTTATAGCTGATAGACCAAGAGAAAGGGTGGGAGAGAGAGAGAGAGCACACCACACTCTGAGACTCAGACTGAGGATTTTCAAATCCCAACTGTGTCAACAGGGAAAGCTGACAAATTCAGAAATCATCCTATGTGAAACCTCATAAGCCTCATGTTAATAATAATCATTAAAAAAATGACAGTACAGTATTTGTGTGTTGGTTTAATATTTATTCTTATTTTCAGACATTTACAGTGTTACAGTGGAATTGATAACATTGATGTTAATGATTTTCGACAACACTCGTCCATATACTGTAGGCCTGCATACACATAACATCACATTGAAATCTCAGAAGTGCTTTTTTATGCTTCACTGATAAGCTGGTATTGCAAACAACAGCAACAAAAAAGTAAAATCAAAACGTTAATCCCAATATTAAATTAAACAAATTTACTTTTTTGAAGATTTAAGATAGTAAACTCTTTCTCTCTCTCATCGTGTAATTTGTGAAGTGCTGTTGACCCCTCTCTCCTTCAGTTGTTCATTGTTTTGTGCATTTTGACGCAGACCTGACTTTTAACCATATTCACCTTGATTTATTTAGATCTAGTACGGTTTATATTATTATTAATAATTCGTTCATTCAAATATTTGTTTTATTTGAGTGTGCTTTACTTGTTCCTAATTGATTATTGTCAGTTACTGGATAATCGAAAGTACGCAGAAAACATAAGTTAATTTAAGTAACTTCATTTTTACTAGCCTAATGCAGTGAAAACAGGAGAAGTGAGACATTTTCTGACGATCAGTCATGAGTGTTGTTATAACAGACATTATTACACATACACTAAATGGAAAGCTACGCAGAAAGTCTCATCTCGTGCTTTCTTTGATGCATAGTTCAGCGCGTTTTACATAACGGATGAAAATATGTTTAAGACAAATAAGCGTACAAGTTACCAGATATTAACATTTGACAGATATATCAATGAGCCGTCATCAAACAATTACTTTGTCAAGTAGTTTGAAATACAAATTCCGTTTCTTGAACTGTCATAATTAAATATCACAATTAACAAACTATAATTATAGCTTTTATTAAAGAGCGGCGGCGTATATTTTAAATGCAACTCGCCTGTTTCTTTTAAGACAGAAAAGTCTCTCTCATTAAGAAACAAAGAAAAAAAATTCTTTATGTTTCCAGTAGAAGGCGCACATGATCAAGCATACAGGTCACTGCAAGCCTTTGCATATGACAAAATATGTTTTTCTTTTAGATCTCGTGTATTAGTTTACACTATTACAGATTCAATTGTCCTGCAGTGTATTTCTTAATTAAGAATGTATGTTAAAATCAAAACAATATCAAGCTAAATAAAATAACAAAGTGCACTAACAGAAAAGCACAAAGCGAAATTAATTAAAAACACTGATTTTTTTTTATATATATTGTTTATTTTTTTATTTTATTTAAATATGCCTATAAATGAGCGTAAAATAAACGATGTTCATTGTCAACACAGCGCTTTTTTTGTTTATTTTGAATGTTTTCATCAACAACAAAAAAGTAAAAAAAAGATCCCAAATCCTATAATTTTAACAACAACCGCAATTTATAATTTAATTTAGCATTTAATTTTGTCCTTAGCATTTGAAATTGTACTTAAAATGTGTGGACGCAATGCACGTTTGATTAATTCATGTAGACTCGAATAGGCCTATTTATAAACTATTAAAAGTTTTCTTTTATGCTAATTTTAGAGTTTTGTAATAACACTGCATTTATAAAACTGTAGTGTTCGTGCATTTAATTTCCCCGCTAAAGTAAATAATGTTTATCTTGTATTATTTTAATTGTAGTAATTGTGAAAAAACTTCTCCGCTATGTACTTGGATAAGAAAACGCAAGTAAAGTCAAATAAATAAATAGCTTACCGATTAGGATATTTATATATTCACACACTGCGCATTTTGCAAACTCTTGAAACACACTAAGAGCATTATAACCAGGCAGTGGCAAGATCAAGAAAAAGTTATAGCCTGCTGTTTTATCCCACTGCGTCTTACCCATTCCCGATAGTCTTGTAAGTTTCAGGCAGTTGTCAGTAGTGGAGAAGGCAGGGTTCACTGCTGACTGGCCCCTGGTCGCGGATTGCTGCGGGGGGATATAAAGGATGACCTCCGTTTGACTTCTGAACCACAGCGGCATGTTGCTTTCAATAGCGACTTAGAGAGAGAAAGATTCAAATGAATAACAAATATTGAGGCAGAATGGGAACATTCTTGTATTAAACATCTAGATGGCATCACGCGTTCTTGTTTTTTAGATTAAAACTAAAATTTATGTCTGATAGATGAAACTGCTGAATTGTCGGGATGACACTAACACTAAAAATAGATATTGTATGTGGTACTTCACACTCTAACTTACAACATACTAGCTGTTCCTAATTATATACTTCGGGGTTTTTTTTAATTAACAAATTAATTTGCTGAAATTAAGCCAAATAAAACACTTTGAAATATACTCAACCTCTTTACGTATAGTTGTACAATTGTTCCCAGTGATGCAAATATATGCTCCATCTTTTTCCGTTAATAATGCATCAGTCGCACTGTTCAATTCACTCTTAAATTTCGGACTTGTTTTTAAACTCTTTTTGATTTTACGTCCAATGATTCGCATCTCTTTCTAAGCCCAAATTATCCGAAATGATGGCATTAACTCACTGATGCGTGCTGAAATCTGCTGACCCTCACTAAAAGGCAACCTAAACAGCGAAAGTCCATGCCCTCATTGTGCTCTATAGCGTCCTTTTATAGATGCTAATTGAAGGAACTTAATTACTTTATAATGCTATTCTGGTTCTGTGACAGCAGTTAAGCGTTTGGGTAAGCACAGCTTTCATGTCATCCCGTTTGCTTCTCACATAATTGAGACAAACGCAAAACTAATGTTAAGATTAGGCTACAAACGTCAATAAAACAAATAAGTTAACTCAATGCATATATATAATTCATTAGATGTTGTATTACTACGTACATAATTAGGTGAAATTATTAGACATTTTGAATGAACAATAATTAAGAGAAACTAAAACTATATTTTGGAAGTAGAAGTATTTGAGATAAACAGTGTAACTACTTACCGACAAACGCGTGCGTGTTTATCTGCAGTTCGGCGGTGGGATACTCGTATATCTGTAATATATCTGTTGCATGAATCCTCCTTTCATTTGTGTTTAAGTCCACATCAGATCCGTCACCCGCGCAGCGCGCACCCTTGGTTTGCCGTGCGCTTTGGGGATTTGATAGTAATTTCATGCCTGTAAATGTGCGCGCCGGATCCTGCCGCTTCTCTTCTGCGGGAAGCGATGGTCGTGTGAGGCTCACGGCAGCTGATAAGACACTGTTGCTCGCATTAATCGCTTCTGATCGATGACAGATGCTCCTCAGACAAACTTCATACACCTTGTCACCGGGTCAGTTGTATTGGCCACAATGGAGCGCTTCAGACTACATCAATCAGTTTATGTTTAAAGCCTCTTATCTGAACATTTTATGGAATATGCAATATTTATAACAAGAACGAAGTTGATTTATTTAGGGAGATGTATCTTAAATGTAACTCAGCATAAGTCACCTATCCAAATTGTTAACGTAAATGGTCGTATACACTGGCATTAAAATGCTTGGTAAAAGTTATCCACTAGTTTAATTAGGGATATTGATGGAGTGGCACAAATTAAACATTGCAAATTGCACATGTATATACATAAATAAAAATAATAATAAAACAAACATTTACTTTTATATATCGAAAATAATAATTGTATCAGTGGCTACAGTGTGTGTTAGACACACAGAGAGAGAATGACTGTGGGAGAGAGTGAGCATTATAATAGGCAAAACAGAAAACGAAGACTACATTTTCCCTCCAGATTACAATATTTTCATTCCACCCTTTCTTCATTTATGGAAGCATATCAACCGATAAATTAATGATTGATCATTCTTTGCACCAATAGATGGCTTGATTCACTGTAACACACTTTCATTGGACACTGCACCAAACTCCTAAGATCCTACAGTAAGTGGATGAGCCCATTCACAAATGGCGGGGGTGTTTCGGCAGAGAGCGCGGCACATCACCGCTGAAGTACAGCATATGCTGTTCCTGAGTAATGATGTTTGCCTGAAATGTGAAGTATATAGACATATGGTAAAAAGAACATTTCGTTTGATTAGTGCAGTACATCCCATTTGCATGGGCTTTCGCGTAATAGTATACACACGGCGTATGGGGAAACTTCATTACGCACCTTGAATAGGGTATCCAAGTTTCTCTACTATTGTAAATAGTTTTGCGTTCTCCCTTTCGGATACCCAGATCAGAGATTATAATAAACATAAGCGATGTTGAGAATGAGTCCGCGCTCCCTTTGTTAGCATCATGTTTTTATGTAATCATTTTATAAAGGCTACTGTTGTACGCCTTGGCGTGCATTACGCACGCATTGCTATCCAAGGGAAACAACCAAAAGCACAACGCGGTCTCTGCGCGTTATTCCTCGGTTCGTGTTGAATCGTGGTAGTGGTCTGCGCTTTTCTGCGTCCCACACATTTCACCCCCCTGCTTCAGCAGGAACTTGATGTAGCCCATCGCATTGTGCAAGACGCGACCTGTTATGGCCACCACTACTTCCGGGTTTCAGCAGTCTGGTCCAGATTCAGCTGCTGAGCCGCGTTCAACACACACTCATTGTACACAAACGGGGAAAGGCAGCTCGCAGCATCGATCGTGGCTCCTTTAAGAAAAACTAAGCCAGAATTATCAGCCCACCTCCTCTTGATCTCATTTAGAAGCTATTGCATAAAAAATCAACTCCGGAGCCGAGAGTGATCAAAGAAGCTTCATTTTTGTGCATTTGAGTAGTATTCTTGTTAGGGGTGCTAACCAGTGGAAGCGCGCGGAGGATCATCATTCATTCAGCACTTTGACAAGCTCGCGTTTGATTGATTGACAGCCGGAGTGGCAAAAAGCCATGAGATGCGTTAGTTTTGTTTGAGGGGCTATTTTCATACAGCTTTGGAAAAGAAGATTTTGCTCGATCATTGTCGCTGTCCAGGGGAAAGAAAGCGAAGGGGACCTATCGCTGAACGCGTCTGGCTGAACTTGTGGTGAAGGACTGGCTTCACATCGCTCGCTCGAAACAGGCATTTGGATTTTTTGGGGCAAAACATATCCCACGTTTGGAATTTGCGTGTTTATTTCCTATTCACCCTGGCCTCATAGGGGATATATTTTTGACTAAAGGAAGACGAGGGAGTGTGGAGGGCGATGGCGCAGAGGGTACGTATCCCGAAAAGTTTCTTCGGCTCCGTATTGTTGAATGCAGTTGGAAATACTGAAACGTGGCCGATGACAGCCTCGCAGTCAAACTTTCTCTTCTTTTGACTGCCAGTTTTCACATTCAACTTTACATCGCTCACTTTCATGCACCCCTTTGTGTATAGTGTTTTGTGTGTGTGTGTGTGTGTGTGTGTGTGTGTGTGTGTGTGTGTGTGT
>CAIGQV010019678.1:51134-72573 GCA_903798115.1 Danio jaintianensis | reverse complement strand
TGTGTGTGTGTGTGTGTGTGTGTGTGTGTGTGTGTGTGTGTGTGTGTTATAATTATATCAAACCATCCCAAATTATGTTTTTCTAAAACTGCTCTTGTCACATTTATATTTGTATAGTTTGTTCTAGACTAGAACTTTGGAAAATCATTGTTTTTTTGTTGTTGTTGTGCCTAACACAACAGATCCTCTACCAGGCAGTTAACTTATAATGACTCATAATATTAAAATGATTGTGTCTCAATTAAAATAATATTATGTACAATTAAACAAAAGAAAAACACAACTAATTTAATAGTTGTTTGGGGGGAATCAATCCTGTGATTTTAATGACATAATTTTTAATAAATAATTTTTGACAGTGAATGTCTGTTACTAATTAATTGAGATTATAAATTCTTAAATTAAATACAGTTTCTTATGAAAAATGCATGGCTGTATTTCCCTGATGTTAACCATTTTTATGCAGTTTTATTTATTTATTCATAATTTTAAAACAGAAGTATTGAAATAATGGCAAATCTTGACCTTTTAGAATACTCAAAAATAATTACAAACAGCAATACCAACGTTTAAAGCAGTAATAATGCAAGCTGATTTTGTTAAAAGTAGACTGATTTAAGTTTCTTTTCTTGTCTTGTGTTATATAAATAGTTGAGTGAAATCATGACTGATCGATTTTGATGCAAACATTTACCAAGGAATAGATTTAGTGCGGTCCGAGTAATGACTTTATCTTTTGTTTCGGCATGTTTATTACCTCCTTGTGCCTCAGTGCAAAGTAGGCTAATTTGTTTTCCGATTGGCCGGCTCATGGTAACTTGTTTATGACGTATTTGCTCCGTGCTGATGCTCACTGAAGGCAAAGTAAAGAGTCTGAATACATTTCCATGGGCTGCAGCGTTTGCACAGTTGTCTTTAATTGCAGAGAGGCACTGCCATTTGCTAATGAACTCAACGCCATGAAATCCTCTGCAGTGCTTAAGACTTCAGTACTCGAGGGCTCTTTAGATTATTCCATGCGGCCTGAAGAGGGGTTGAAATAATTGAAATGCTGAATAGTTTCTCTGTTTGCAGTTTCCTTTCTGTTTTGTTCAGGGCCAATTTAAAAACTAAGGGTGTTATTACTGAGTGAGCTCTGTGTTATTGGTGCAATGCATAAAGAGGCCACCCAGAAGTTTTTCTGCTTAATAATTTGTGGTGCAAAATATAAATATGTGCTATGGAGGATGTATAGGACAGTTTTAACGAGTTGGATAAATAATGCGACTTCTTCCCTGTCATGAGAGATTCTTTTGGTTGTTAAGTCCTCTCTGCTGAATGTATCACTTGTGCTCAAACAAACAGCTTTTTGCACTTTTGGATTAGAACCGAGCGCACAGATTCAGTTTTTATTCATTTAGTAATTCTATCTATTATTAAAAAAGTCGATTATCTGCTCTTTTCAATAGTACTAGTTTGACGATGTTAAAATTATTGGTCACACTTTATACTAAGGTTTCATTAGTTAATGTATTTACTAACATGAACTAATTATGAACAATACTTGTACAGCATTTATTAATCATAGTTCAACATTCACTAATGCATTATTAACATCCAAATTAGTCAGTTAACATGAACTAACGATGAACAACTCTATTTTCATTAACTACGGTTAACTAACATGAGCAAATACTGTAATATATGTATTGTTCATTGTTTGTTCATGTTAGTAAATGCATTAACTAACATTAACTAATGCAACCTTATTGTACCTTATTGTTACCAAATTATTTCTGTGCTATAATAATAGCCTTTGTTAAAGTAATGAGGAGGTGAGATCCCTAATTCTTTATCCGAACAAATGCTGGCCGCTGTCAATGGTTCAACAAGTGTTATAAAGAGCAAACATGTGACTATTTTACCCTTTGAAGAAGTGGCACGGGAATATCAAATTGTGGTTTCTCCGATTAGTTAAATTGAAAACAGGCTTTATGCGTCAAGTTAACTGCTCTTTTTAAAGAAGAGCTCTGAGTTCATGAGATTCGTTCGAGAAAAAAAAATGACACATTAATATTTATATATTATTATAAATATATAAATTCTATTCTTTATACTTGCTCCCATACTTTTTTTTGCAATTATTGAATTATTTTTCTCCTAATTAAACACTTTTTTTTGTCTAAGACAACGGTCAGCTTTGTATTTTTTAGAAATCAAGCTTGAGGATCTTCAAAGTTCTTTTTTTAGGCAGCGATGTGAAAGCTAGTATAATTAAAGGAGATGTGTGATTATCCTACAGTGCCATTAAGGGTGACTCGACTGGTTTTAAACAAGATCTCACCCACAGGCCATTTTAAGAGATTTCGCTTTCTCTGTAGAGCAAAACCAAGCAGATTTTTTTTTCTCCAGCAATTATTCCCCCCTCCCCAATTTTGCTTTGCAAGATTTGTTAAAGGAGGTGTTTGGGGGATTGGACTGTTCTAGCGCTCACCCTCCTTTTTTTTGTTTCTGTGCATGCCATTACCACATCCATTCATTTGAGAAGCCCTAATGTTTTTTTGCACCAACAGCCACGTGGTCTGTTATCAACATTGAAGATCTTTGCCTTATCAACAAGCTTGGGTAAACAAATAAACAAGTGTCCTGAACAGATTTAGTTTTTGGTTGCAATCCACTGGGCAAAGTTCATGTGTGAATCTTCCAAAGTATTTCCCAGCAGAGCTTGAGTATTTTAGTGAGCTTGTTCAAGTGTCCTTGCTAATCTTGTTTGATGAGGCATATAAAAACTCTCTCTATCTTCCTCTCTCACTCTGTCTCTCTCTCAGTCCGTTTTGTTGTGCTATCTAGATGAAGCCGGAACCAAAAATAGTACAATGTGACACTGGTGGGTCTGTGTAAAAAAGAGAAAGAAAGTGAGAGAGAGCAGTCACCGTGGCATGAAATTGTAAACATATACTGTTTATGAGTTTTCTTTCCCCTGTGAAGTCTACAGTAACCTGAAACATTTCTCTTTATTATTATAAATGAATTGGAAGCCCAATATTCTTTGCATGAGTGCGTGTATAATGTGCAGAGAAAGAGAGCTTCCATCTAAGACCCAACACAATGAAAATGCAATGAATTGGAATGCCTCACCGATCATAGCAGAATCAGAATTTCCAGCAAGGAAAATCTTTTCATGGCGAATTAAGTGGTGAAGGAAGAAAATGGTAATGAAAAAAAAAAAAAGCAAAGGCACAGATGACAAACGCTGCTCCCTGGGCTACGCACTGCAGATTTAAGAACTTTAGCTAAAGCTATGCAGAATAGAATGTGGAAAATTGAATTTACTAAACAATTAAGCATTGAATTAATCTACATCCTGCACTGGAGAGCGAGAGAGAGAGAGGAGGACATGAGGAGGGAGAGAGAAAAGAAGCACGGGAAGGGAAAACATGTGGAGGGGGAGGGGACAAAGCCCAAAAAAAAAGGCTGAATAAATCCTAGCTAGCTCATTAGAGGGACAGTGAATATATCAAGTGTGTTGTTGTGTGCAGCAGGACAGCATTCTCTCCGCCACGGCACTCATCTCTCCCGTAACCATCTGCATCCACACCGCCTCCACCCGCTGTTCATTTTGGCCCACATATTTACTCCTTTGCTTATGCGCCTACATGTGCGGTTTCCTCCTGGTGTCTGCTCTATGGTGGACTTGCTAGTTTTGTTTTACTATTATTATTGTTATTAATTAGCTGTTAGATCTGTGGAGGATGAGATTGTTGGGGCAGTTATAAATAGACTCGAGTGCACCCTGGAGATGTCACTCACCCTCAGCCGAGACCCTCCCCCATTCCCATGGGGCCGAGCGGCAGCCTCCCACAAGCCCCGCTGCTCTTTTGTTCAATTACAGTTAATGCAATAGTTTGCTATTTTCTCCTTCTAATTATATTTTCAAGTGGGATTTGTTGTGCGTAAAAAACATCCTTTTACGTGTGGAGGCTCTGGGGTTCTCGGTCTCCAGGGTGGTGTACCATTCTTTTCCACAAAGCTCTGAATAAACAAGTTCCCTCCATTTCTCTCTCTCTCTCTCTCTCTCTCTTGCTCTCTTTCTTTTACAAAGAGTTGTAGAAACTGGCAATTTCAGTTTTAACTGTTTGCTCCCTGGGCATGTGTTCTAGATTACCTCTTACAGCACACTTTTGGTATGCTGCAGAATACACCATCTTTCTTTTTTTTTGGCCATTAAAAAAAAAAAAAAAAATATATATATATATATATATATATATATATCTAGAGCTGTTGGCACTGTTATGCCTCATACAGTTTGAGTAGCCTTGTGCCAACTCTATCAAAAACAGTTTTTGTGTTATTATTCTTATTCTTATTATTACTACCTTTTTAACAGAAATTAACTATTTATCTTGAATTTTTTTTGTGTTTTCACTCCAGTAGCACTGTATAAATAAAAGAGAACCATGTTTACATGTTTAGTGTAACATCCGTTGGAATTCACGTACAATTATTAAAATAAAACAAATAAACAGTATATTTTCTTTTCATACATTTATACACTCATCTAACCTTTTTTAAGATTACTTGACCTTTATGGAAGTGATAGTTAAACATCCATGCATGAGTAAGTTTGTTATTTATTATAATTGTTTTGCTCGACTACATTTTTTTTTGCATAGTAAGTACATAGTAGTAAACAACCTGTGAGAGCAAGCCCTTTCATTTCCAAAGTTATACTTATTTGCTTATTTAATTTGTATTATTCTGTCAGCTATTAGTAGAAATATGGTATTCTTAACTAGGATTACTGCACATATTGATAACTGTGAATATTCACCCATATATTAACTGCTATATTAACTGCTGTTTTTTATTATTATTATTATTTTCTTGGCTCTGCTCTTGAGCATTACCATCTCTGATACTCGTCTTTTTAGAGCTTTTTAGAAAAGATGCCGCAGCCTTCATCTCATATTTTCCTCCCACACTAATGTTACTTTTGTGGAGGCACCCTGTGATAAGAGGCAACATCTGTTTTGTTCTATAGTACAAGTAGGCCCTGCATGGGGCTGAGTGTGTGCAGGCCCCGGCTCGCCATTGTTCCGTCCACTTCTCTTTATCCCCATGTCTGCTCCATTTGCCACATACCATCCGCCCAACAGCTGACACTTTCTCTCTATTATACACCTAAGCTTAATTGTCAATAGGATTTCTCTCCTTTTTTTTTCCTCCTCCTCTTCCCAACTTCAAGGAGAATGCTCTTATTTGATTTCATTTTGATTTGCTGGGGCAGTGACAAGCGAACAGGCACACACACACATACCTCCCTCACTCTGCAATATAAGAGAGGTGACTGACTGCCTCTTGTTGGAGATCTCAAGTTAGCTAGTGCACGTGTGTGGACAAACTGACACTTCTTAGCTGCTATTGCTAACGTTCCTTTGATAGGTTTTATTTTTTTCTTTCTGGACTATGGATTTCCTGTCTCGGGTAATACAGCATTTTTAATGCCTACAGTCTTGTGTGTGTTAATTAAAATATTGTGGCATTTTTTGATTACGGTACCTACCTTCTGTTTTGCCTCCTTGTTTTTTTGTTTGCTCTGAGGAATGTGTCTAAGGAAGCCAGCGACTGTGTGGTGTCATTTAAATGCTCAGTGACAGGCTTTTGGCCCATCTCTTTCGTGAGCTGTGCTGACTGAATTGTCATGTGGGGTTGTAGGCCTGGAAAGCGGATGAAACGCAACGAAATGAAGAACATCTGATAAAACCAGCTGCCTTTGTAACATGGGACTGTAGCGACTGCATGTTTCCCTGTGATCTGATGCCTGATTGTGTGCCTTACTCTCTCTCTCTCTATCTCCCTTTTCCGCACAGACCTCATGGAACAGAGACCATGATGACACAGCTTCTACACGCTCTGGGGGCACACCAGGACCATCCAGCGGAGGACACACATCGCACAGCGGCGACAACAGCAGCGAACAAGGTAAGGACATCATCTGATGCATATGTACAGTCATTGTGATCAGGACTGTAAATGACCTCATGTGATATACAGCTTTAACAATTAAATAAATAAACATGAAATATTGATATTGACCGCATGATGATACAGGAGAAGCTAGCGGAGTTATGTAGAAAATAAGGGTCATTTTATAGGGATCAGTTATACAGTTTGCACAGTGCTCAAACACAATTGACCAGAGTTGCAATTGATCAGAGTCGAGTAGTGCAGTGTAATAAGGACGTTTCAATGGAAATGTCACTGTCTGACTATGCAGATGTGTCCAGCCCACTATCTGAACCCAAGCATGTGTATAGAGAGAGTTAAAGTAGATGTTTAGGCCGCTTGGCCGGTGGTGTAGCGTAGGTCTATCAGCTGGTTGTGATAAGACTGCATTAATGAACCTTTCTCTGGGCCCATCTGGACAGGGTGTCTGAAGAAAACCGCTGGTGATGACAGTCTAACGAAAGAGATTTTACACTGATGGAACTTTTTATGTTCTGTTATATTTCAGTCCAAGATTTTGGATTTTTCAAAGAGAAAAGATCTATGGTCAAAAAACACTCTTCTTTGTAGGATTTCCCTCTCAAAGGGATGGAAGCTGATGAAAGCCAACTTTACTCTCTTTGTTTGAAGTTTGAATTTCATTGACACGACAGAGTCCTCAGCTGTTTTGCCCTGTGATTGGCTGTTTGTGTGGTTTAGCCAATGAGAATTAGTGTAGGAAGTGCCGAATGGAGGAGGGTTTCAAACAAACTGTAGTCAAAAAGCAACTTCATTTATTATTGAAAGGGATGTCAAGGCAGCAGTTTGAGGGCTGCACAGCCAGCAGGCAAAGCAGGATGAGAGCAGAAAGGACCACATTATGTTCCAGATGACTGAGCAACGATTTATATACCAGTGCCGGGTTTTCGCCCTCCACAGAGAGGGAGAGCAATAAGAGAGAGGCCAGCCCAGCAGAGTCGGTCAGATGGCTGATGACTAATGGTCTGGTTGCTCGCCACACTCTGATTGGATGCCTTAATGAGCACATTTTGTGCAGAGTTTGGGCTCCTGCTTGCGGTGACCTTTGCTCTTTATTGACCAAAGTGACACGTCATTTTTCACATACTTCCAATTATCGCCAGGCTTTTAATGTCCACCCCCCACTTCCTCCCCTCGTGTTCTCTCACCCCAGTGTTTTGGATGAGTGTTTGTTGTGTCGTCCGTTAGCTCCATGAGAGGCTGAGCTATGAACCTGGACGTATGCTGAGGTTGTGCAGCATAAACAAAGGACCCAAGCCCTTCAGAACTCTCCAGTCTTATTTACACCAGTGGAGGTTTAGTACAAGTTTTATGTTAATGTGGGTTAATTGCTGATTGTGTAAAGCAGTGCTGCTAACCGCATTAGCATGTTCTGTAAGGAATGGCTTCATAATCCCAGTAAGACCATTATTCTGCTGTTGGCCAAGAAACTCATGTCCCCAACTGGTGCCATCTCTTCACAGACTTCCCTCTGTGTTTCTTTCCATATGTTCACACTTGCTATCTATTTTATAAATCTCTACAACCACTATGTATCATGGAATGAGAATGGCTTCTATGCAGCAGCAACATCATAACACACAGCCAAAATCCTTCAAACTGCTCAGGAACTTTGTATCCGCATGCATAACATGGTACATCTGTTACCCATCAATGTAGAGATTGGCACCATAGCTGATGGTTCTAGTGGTTGCTATCCACACCATGTTTTCCATACCGCACCTAAATACCATCTCAGTACGACTAAGGACAGCATTTTTCTTGTTCATCATTCTGTGCTCTTCAAAGTGTAGTGTCCCCCTTAAGGGGGAGGGATAAAAGCCGTTCCTCCCTCACTGCAATCACAGAAACTTTCTTAGCGGAGTCCAGCAGAGACACAGACCAGCCCATCTCTAATTAGATCCCATTTATTAGTGTAGTAGTGTGCGTGTATGCACCCGCCTTTGTTTAAAAGCCGCCGTCTTGAGGGAGATCTTCTGGAATTGTGTCTTGAAGCCATTTTTTTCTAAGCATCCACTCTCAGTGGGTAAAAAGAAAACAAATCATATTATTAATATTATGGACTGCTGTATGTATTGTTCACTCTGGACTCTTGGCAAGACCAGCGCCCACCCAGATTAAACAAGACACCCTTGGGCTACAGTGAGAATGAAGGCGTTATGAACCCCTTCCAAAAAAGGGGCAGAGCACGTGGAAAATGACACGCTCTCACATATACAGGGATCATGCTGAGTGTTTTGAAAGGCTTTGGGTTTCCTCTGCCTCATCAAAGGGTCTGGAAACAAGGTGATGACTACAGGAGTCAGATATGTATCAGCAATTACCAGGACCCATTTGCGAAAGGCCCCATGTGTGCCAAATCAAATAGTTCCTGTGAGGCTCCTGTTATTGTCTGCATAAATTTACATGCAGAGCCATGGATTCCAAAACTGTACTGCAGTAAGACTGTGAGAGCTCAAATGAGTTACTCAAAGTGGGTTAAGAAGTTTATTTACTTCGACCGAACTCGACTGGAATGACTATTGACAAATGTAACCATTCAGCTGTGGTGTAAACAAGTCAATGTACAGTACAATAAAATCCCTCGGAAAATGCCTAAGATGTTTGAAAATTTGCAACTGTTCTGCTATGAATATACTTAGTTGTTGGTGTTACTTGTGTCAAGAAAAGCTGCATCTGAAGTTGAAGCCTAAAACTAATCATTATTTTGTTTGATTGATTGCGGTGAGTGCTGTTGTCATCATTGACTTAATGGTCAGTTTGCTACAGGCCTGTGTGAAGGTCAGTCTGAGTAAGAGCTCTCATTGGCTCTTGGCCTCCATCTCTGCTCTGCAATTGGCTGATATCTGAGACTGACCAGCAGACATGGCATTTGACAGGATGCCAGCGAACCTCTGAGGTTGGATCCGCCTACCAAGCCCCCGCCTTACATGTTTGTCAAAGTCACCCGTTAATTGCAACGATTGTCCAGCAGACTGGAAGAACCCAGCCCCTTTCTCCCTCACTCTCTCGCTCTCTTTTTTTGTCTCTGAGTGCCGCCTGCATGCCTTTGCATTTCTCATAAGCTATTTTCAGTGCTCTCCTCAATTGCTGAGTGCACTACAATGCTGATCACTTTCTTTTTTGATTTTACAGCAGGGTCCTGGCTTTGTTTAGCTCAGTCACTTTGAGCTGTCTAGATGCCCACACTCTTTGACTTTTTTTTTTTTTTCCTTCTTTTAATCGTGCCAGTGTGTGCGAGTGTTGTGCTTCAAAGAGCAATAGGAGCTCTATGTTGTCATTCAGGTGTAGTCAGTCAGCGGTTGTTCCTGCCTTGCTAGATTCTCCTCTGTGCATGCAAAAGTGCTGCACACAGGAGGGGGAGGCTGAACGCTTTCTGCGCTCCCTGTGTATCAGTAGCAGCACGTTGGTGGAGTAATCTGGTTAAATCAGAGGCATAATGGCTGATAAAAGGTGTGCGGTTTTTATAGTGCAGGGATCTAAGACCGGCACCGGGCGGCCCGAGCAGCCCCTGCTGTTTTCCTCTCTCATTCACATCACACATCACATCATACACACCCACAGAAAGAGCAGAGAAGAAAGACAGAGAGAAAAGCGCATTGAGAATGCAAGGGATCACAGGAAGGAGAGCAATGTGCCAATTCCAGTAAGGGCAGGTAAGTGTTTGGGAATGCGCATGCTTGACAGAAAGTACAAAATCAAAGAACAATTTTTATTTCACACATCATATTCTCTCTTACATGTTCCTATGTATGATGCTACCATGAATGTCACATTGTGCTGGCAAATGGCTAAACTTAGCATTTATGACAAAGGCATAGAGATGCCAGCCAATGTCAGTAAGGGGGTTGACGGAGCTGTGTTATTTACACATTTTATTAGGGTTACCTAGGGTGAAGGATACAGCTTGGGGAACCTAGGGGAATCTGAACCACTGGGTATTTATGACCTCACTGAATCTCAGTAGCGATGGCAAAGCCAACAATCTACCACTTTTTTCTCCAAAAATGATCAGTGCCAATGACTTTATGACCCCACTCCTGATAAGACTGTGTGTACACACAGCAGTCATGTGATGAAAAAAGGGGAAACGCCACTGGTTCCCACACCAAGGGGTAGTTTACCTTTGGGATTAGGTTGATGTCCTGTGTCATGTGGGAAAAAGGAGAGTGAAAAGTGAGAGTGCAAGCAAACAAGCTGCCCCCCCCCTTTTCCCCATATATCAGCTGTTTCTTCTGCTTTCCTAATCATTGCCTTTAACTAGCTTTCATAGCCTGATTGAGCACCTTGTCTCTGGGCAGATAATACTCATAAAGCTGGTATGATAAAGTGTCACTGTTGTGTTTGCTCTTCTGTTTGCTCTGGGATTTAACTACTGCTGAAGTACTTCTCTTCTCCCCCGACCCATGACCATGTGAACTCTGGGAGACATTTTCCTTATCCTCTCTAATGTTCTCATTCTCTGGTAATGGAACATCTCTCACAAGGACTCTTGGTATCCTCATAAAGTTGATGTTTTGTACATTTTTGTGCCTCTAGTGGCACTAAACAGAATTACAGTTGTTTAAGCAACCTTACACTACTTAAACGGATGGCTTGAAACAGGAGTACTGAAAGATTAGTGGAGTGTTTGATATGTATTTGAAAGCCATCCTTATTTTTGCAATTCTCCTTGTAACCTTTAGTGTTAGTGCAGAAACTGCACACTTCACCTTTAAGGATGTTTAGCCCCAAGGAGAAGGAGTTTCGAGTTGGAGTCATTTGCTATGTGATGTTCAGTTTAAGTGGGGAGCAGATGTTAAATTTAGATCAAATGCTATAATTGTGGTGTGTTAATGATGTAGACACTTTGCATCTGTCTCCATGTGTACAGGAAGTCCTTCTAAACCAATAATTTTTTTCTTGCCAAAACCAGATTTTTGGTGTTTTCTAAATATTCCCTTCACAGCCACTCACTGTCATCATCGCTCATCTGCTTGTACATTCTGAAAACTCTGAATTCTTTCATCTCTTTTCTGATGTTCTGGTTAGCAACGTTTCTATGAGATCAGGTCAATTGTAGAACTACTGGATTACAGAATACCAATAATTAATTACAGAACTTCATAACGGATAGTAGAAAAGTGCCACTTCATTCATAGTTGATCCCTTACATGCAGCATAACTGTTGGAAACATGTTTTGTTTCACAATTCATAATGCTTTTCCTAATTTGCTCCTGATGGCTGGGAAACCCCTTGGCTTAATTTGAAAAATTCCCATGCCATTCTACATCATCTGATCTGTGCTGTAGAGGTTCATGTGAATTTGACAAATTCGGTGCAGCTTATCACTGATGTGTCACAATGCATTATGTCTTCTGTAGAAGACCTGAGTGAACATTACTCTGCATAGTCTGGGAAGATCTCTGCGAATCCACCAGGCATTTATCAGATACACCGTATGCAAGTTTTCAGGAAAAAGCTGATATCACCCAAGGAGATATGCAATCACCACTTGGCTCGTCTGATATAAAGAGGGCAGGAAGGCCACGGCAGGGAGGCAAAGAGGAAGGTAAGGGAGGGAGATGGAGGGGGGATATTGGGAAGGGAGTTTGTGGAACAGTGAGTGACAGTAAACAAACAGGCTTTAACTCTTTGTTCATTAATCAGATGCTCTTGTGTGGCTGTGTCACATGCACTCTCTTTAGTTTATTTAGGCCCTTAATAAAGAGATTAGTAATCTCTTTTTGGGGTTATCCTCTGCCAAAAGACCTCTCTTGTTGACAATTCTCTTTTACATCATCCCCACTGACCTGGAGGACCTCTACTAGTTATGAGTGCCCGATAAATTGTTTCCAAATAAAATTATATTAAAAATATAAATCTTTCTGCAGCCATTGCAGGAAAAAACATTATCCCGGCAGGATAATCCTCCTGTGATCTGTAGGGATGTACATTCTTTCTCTAAGCAGGAGGCCAGTCTTTTTATTAGCGGTATCACAGTGGGTTTGAGTCCAGCTTAAAGCCACAAACAGTATTGTGCTAATTTTAGCCTCTAAAGAGGATGAGGATGAGTAGCCTGCTGCTAGTTTGCCATATGCTGCCCTACCGATAATACTGTATGAGGAATATTTTCCTGCAGATAGTCACTGGGACTGTGCGTGTGAGGTCCTGGGACTGCACAAAGATATGTGAATTGCCCAGAAGAGATATGACAGGGAGATGCTTTGTATCAGGTCCAAGTATTTACTGTATATCTTTCCCTTCACATTTATTGGCATTTTCTATAGCTTTTTAGTATGACTAATACTAAATAAGTCACCTTGATGAATAATGATGAATTTTCTACCACGTAACACCAAATAATTTAATGTGATGCATCAGAACTGCCGATTAATTCATGAGGCCCGACAAAGAAAAAGGAATTTACCAGGCCTGTTTGGAGACATCCCAACAAGCCAATTTCTTGTGAGCAAACACCACCAAAGCTCCATATTTGGGGAATTTGGCTTCCCCTGCACTGTGTGCTAAAGCTATTTGACCTTTGTATTTGTCACCAGAGACTTCTCACAGAGAGGGATTATTTGCTGGGGTGCTGGAGTTTTGGAGTGGCAGTGGACGTAGGTGTGTGCAGATGGAGGCCGGTGCAAAAAGCACCAGGGGGAGGGCTGTGTTAACAACAGGCCGAAAGCTTGACCCAGGACTGACCCTTACTAAACAATCCTCTCCCAGAGCCCAGTCCTGGTCTTTTGACATGGATACCTGCTGAAGGGATTTAGAGGGGAAGATAAAGACCTCCTCAAGCATTTTTTTTAAGATTTAAGGAGTGAAAGAGAGATAACAAACAAAGTGTGTATGCTTTTAGAGGGTGTGTATGTGTATGGAGAGAGAGGGTGTGTTTGCTTTACTGTGTGCTTTATTGAGAGTGACTGCATGTGTGTGTATGCATGTGTGTGCAAGTGGTAACCCGATCACCAGCCATGCCCTAGAAGCTTAAATGAGTCAAAGAATGGCAGGAACCAGATAGTTTACCAGGTCGATAATCTAAAAAAATCTCTAAAGTTCCCCAGAGCTGACCCTGCTCTTTTTGAATATATGTGTAAGTTTGTGTGTGTGTTTGGGGTCTCAATAGAGGACTGCACAACCGAGCTGTAATGGTATCACCCATGTCCAGCCGCCCCTACTCTATTGCTGTCAGGAAGCAGACGTTCAGTCCAGCTCAGTTTCCGTCACTTCCAGCCTTAAGCCTTATCTCCCTATTTCACCCCAAGCTGATAGAACTACAGTTCCCCCACATTCCCTATGCTCCACTTCCTGTGGCATGTCTGACAGGGGTGAAATTGAGTTCTTCGTTGGACAGCAGTAAGTATAGGCATAATGGATATGACAGTTTGAGTGAAGAACAGTTTAGCAAAGATGGAAATGACCCCTGGTGTTGACTTTTTAAAAAATGTTTCTATGCCTTTATCTTTACTCATTATTTAAAACCAAGGGGTCAAGATTAATTTACTTAAAAGTGCAAAGTGGTGTCACTGCTATATTATAATGAATACAACTAAAAAGTAATAATCATAAAAAAAAACTCTAGATAGATGGTTGGTTGGTTGGATGAACGGACGAAAAGATAAATAGATAGCAAAAGAAAACAGATTTATTAAAAATACTGCGTGCCTATGAGCAAAGGTGAAGCAGGTTGTGTACTTTTGGCAAACAATCAAATCAGATTGAATGAAAATAAATGAGTGCTAGCTGTTAGATTTCTTCAGTTGTTAAACTCTCTTTGCATTAAATGGAGGTCTTTGTTAAGCTACTGTATGTGTAGACATAATGGATCTACTAATCTGATAGAAGAGCAGCCTATCAAAGATATAAATTTTTTTATTGATGTTACAGGTCATTCCTTAGTTGACTTGCTTTTTTTCCCTTCTGTTCCGTGATAACAGTGCTGCCCTTCTCTTTATAAGCAGTGCTCATTGTGAGTAATTCTTCCATACAATTCACTCTCCATGTTAACTACATTTAACAAATTCAGGGGAAGCCAAGCAAGCTATTATTAGAAGTGAAATACCCTCACATTATCTACTGTACTACAGGCCAAAGGATGGCGATACGCTGTAGTTGGGGAAAATCCCTGTGCATTAGAGCACTTATCTCAGCCTGTGTCATTTAGATAGCTGCCATGTGGAAAATTATCTGCCAGAAGCCAATAATGAAGACTGCCGCAGTTAACCACACATCTCTGGTTCCATTTCACTCATTACCAAAATATACCCCCAAAAAAAGGTACAATGCAAAACCATTGTTTCCAGGTCCCTGTCTGTTACAGATTAGTGTTGTCAAAAGTACCGGTACTTTAATACAACGTTGCCATTTCAATTTTAAAAATGCAGTTTGTGAATAGTTGTTATTTACAATGTGTTTTGTAGCATGGAGTATTGATTGCAGCCAATCGATGACATTTTTGTTAAACCTGTAAATGTGTGATGAACTTAAATGCAGTTTGTTCTTTGTTTGCAATGTGTTATAATCAAGTATTAACACAATGTAAATAGGAGAGTTATTATGAAGCATAGACAGAATTTTACTATTTAATGTTAGTGTTCTTTAGAAGAATATTGTTTTTTCGTGCTTTAAAGTAGACTGAAAGTTCAGGGAAGGACAGCCGTGTTAAGGCCAATTTACACAATCACCAGATTACAGTATGTCACTTGTAAGAAATTCCGTGACCAACATGGACTGATTCAGTGTTTTCATTTGCTGAAAACAAGCTCCTACAAACACCAACAGAAATCTGTTAGAACCTGATAATGTTGTTGCTTGTCCATGCAATGTGAATTGGCCTTAATGCAATGCGAATCTGACATTATAATTGAAATTTTATCTGTGACACTGGGATAAAAAAGTGTCAACTAAGTTTTTATTTGATAGCTTAATACTGTGTTTACAGTGCACTTTGCATTGAATGAAGGCTTCATGCTAATGTTGTAATGTGTTGTTTACTTATAATTATGAATAGATCTAATAGTCACTGTGGAACCATCTGGTATTAAGAACTGTGACATTTACTGTTATTGTTAGAAACTACAGAATTTTTGGTACCATGATAACACTATAACATATATAGAGAAATAGTGTTATGCTATGTGAAATTGAATTTCATATTTCATAGTCAGAAGGATAGGTGTCATGGCTTTATTTGGCTGTGTAGGAATTGTTTTAGATTCACCTCGAGTATATGATGAGGGGTTTAAAAGCGTTCAGATGAGTTGAATTCTGGGCAGACTGCTGCAGTAGTGCTGTTGTTGTGAGCCAGCAAAGGCTCTTAGCTTTTGTTGCGAGCCATGTTCCTTTTTTTAAAAAACACTTTCCTCTCAGCCATCCGGTCTGCCTGGATATCGAACAAAGCTGGCCCTGGAGAAGGTGTCAAAAGCTGTCTGAGAGAGAGAGAGAGAGAGAGAGAGAGGGAGAGGGAGAGAGAGGGAGAATAGAGCATGTATACTCTTTGTGAGTGAGTGTGTGTGCTGCCTCGGTGGAATCAGAGGACTCTTAAAGTGTTCCCGTTTGAACCTCACCAGCCTGCCTTTTCTGCCCGCCTTATATCTTCAGATTAAAAAAAAAATTACAAAGGAGAAAAATCAATAGTTACACAGTAAAAGTGCTCGACATGAAAGGGTAAACTCAGGGCCCTACACTTTCATTTGACCGTTTCCCCCCCTCGACACACAGACCAGAGGAAGAATGAAAAGAGGAGGAGGGGAGGGAAGGGGAGAGAGTGAGAGAGACCTCAGTTTAATGCTGTGTTTGTGCCCCTGGGCCTCAGTACGCTTTCCAACGTGTCGGGGGCTTCAGTGGAAGTGACCCCTACACAGACACGAATGAAAGAGAGCCGTAACATTTGCAATGACATTTTTGCCATCACCTGTGGGTATGTCAGTGGCCTGATCCCGGAGACCTGGGAATATGCATGAGGAGCTCTCAGCTAGAAGTCACATGGATGACTTAGTTTAATTAGAGGCATTATAGCACTGAATATGAGCCACATTATGCACTTATTACTCTCAACGTTTGCCCTGCTGCGAGGAGATGGCAGAGATGCACGAGGTACAGCTGAAAGACTTGTAATTATGCTCTCTTTTCCCCAAATTATGAATTACAGATCTGTCACTGTCATCATACGCGTAAAGAAAGGGGAAGAAAACACTGTCATTATTTAAGATGCCTGGAGTTATTTAAAACCATCATTATTTACTGTCATTATTTAAAACGAATCCCGGGTAATTATGGATTGTAATTATGACTCTCCCAGATTAGTGTTTAGAGTGCTATTTTTTCTTTCATAATTACAAATTCTGAACAAAAAACTTAGTATTTAACTTAGCCAGAGCACAGATACTAAAACATGCAAGGGTTTGCATGCAAATATCACGGGACGCAAGCCATCAAATCTCAAAGAGTCAACATAACTGCAAATCTGCCACATTGTCGCCATGTCGCATCTCATTAAACCCTCTGCTTTCCTTTATATTTATCCTTCCAATTCAGAAACTAGAGGAGCTAAGGACATTTTGTGAGAAAGGCAAGTGATTGCAGTCAGCAGACCGCTACTAATGTTTGTATGTATTTTAGGAACAGAAAATGTATGGTGGGGCAAGTGTGCACGGAAAGCTCCCTGCTAATCTGAGTGTCTCTTGTTGAGAATCATACCGCAGGAATTCCTGCATGTTCTGAATATTTTTGAGGTGGGAGGCGCTTGTGACCCATGCAGAGGGAACCCCCGCTGCCTGGTCCATTCTAACCATGTGAATGGCCTGAATACAATGAACCCAGCTTTATCTTTTTCTTCCCCGACCCTCCCCATTCGCCCACTCTCTTTATATGCGACTCTGTTTATGTGAGTGTGTGTGTGTGTTCGAATGAAGAGTGTGTGAACATGTGTGAATGTGTGCATAGTGAAAAGAAGGCGGATGGCGGGCCCTGAAGGCTGAGCCTCTGCAGGACTAGGGGAGCTGTAGTACAGTCATATGAGAGTATGTTTGAATGCTAAGGGAGAGTGAGAGAGCAGCACAGGTCACCTGACTCTCTCTGCAGGGAGAGGCCAGGGGTGCTCTCGAAATCATCCATGGACCAAATGTGGTGTAAAGCAAAAGCCAATCTGTTTCCACAGCTTGGTCCCATCCATCCGACCATGGCCAATAAAATTTTGTCAAAACACTTAAAATTGGCCAAGAAGCTGTACTCCATGAGCTACGACAGCTTGGCTTAATAACTGCTGAAAATATGAATATTAGACAGATTTTTTAAAAAAAAGCATGTGCTGTGCCTAGATGCTGTCATGCCTATTGGCATTCTAACAACTGCCAAATGCCCTGTCCACCATAGCTTGGACGAACAGGTGTCCCTTCCCCCAAATAAACATTTGTGACATGGAAATGTGCTAGATGGATTAGAAGTGTCATTCTGCTAATTTGTAAAGCAGCAGAAAAATGGCTGACACTTTGATGCTGTGTACTCATAAGTAAAGAGGAACAGGTAGTGCCCTTTTTGAGTAATCAGATCATAACAGATTAGCCTACATCTTTCTGATAATGTCAGAAAGCGCCTTGAGTATGTAAGAGAGAGTGGTGAAGGCAGAGATGGAGAGAGAGATGGCTAGAGAGATCGGAGGACAGGTATCAAGATGGAGCGGATGAGCCAATCAGAAGAGTTGGCTGACAATAGCTCGTTGGGAAGCTAACCTGATTTTAGCAGCAGCCAGGCAGCTAGAGCGTCACAGGCTGATCTCATGCGTGAATGTGTGTGCGCGTATGAGGGGGTCATAAAAAATTCTCTCCCTGGTTAGCCGCGGGGCATCCTCCTCAGCCTCTGGCCTGCTCCAGTCACTGGCCTGCTCTCTAATTGCTGCATAGACTCCACCACACATGGTCAGATGAGATGATATTTTCCTCTCTGTCAGTGGCGAACCGGACCGTGTGTCCCCCCTCCCTGCAGTAGTTGCTAAGACGCTGTCATAACCCATTAGCAGTTGGCCAAAGTTCGCCCGTGGCATTTCCTCATGGCATCAGCGAAAAGGCGCATAAATCTGCCAGTGGAGCCTGCTGCTGGACTAATGAGGCTGTGAGCTTGTTTATGGACTAGCATCATTTTTATGATTATTTCCACCTTTTCAGTCTTGCCGCCATCATTCGTCTTTATTTGGCATGGGAAGAGTGTGGAAGCTGTTGTGGGCTGACATTTTGACACAAAAGTGTCGTATAGACACTGCCATATGTCTGTGCTGACAGACCAATGGTAAAATAGATTAGCCCTAGTCGAATAAGGGGATCTGTATCAAAGATGGAAATACCAATAAAATTGACAGTGATGAGCACATACCTATTTCCTGACACGCTGAAATAGGTGTCCTAAGAAAAGGCACGTTTATGACAGCAATATATCCTGTAAAAAAAAAAGTCAGGGGAGAGACACCTTTTTAAGCAATCATAAGTGTTCTTGAAAATCACTTTAGGGTTAGGGTTTTGGTTGAAATTAGCAACATTGCAGAATTTGGAACACAATCAAAAATTTTGCATATATAAATGGAAATTTTTATTTGTTTACTGTTACAATATTAGCAACAGGCTGACATATTGATGGGAACTTGCTCTGTAGACACTTCCATGTGCTTACACTGACACTGCAAAGCTAAAAAAAAGTATTGAAAGTAGTTCCAGACTTGACTAAGTTAAGTCAGTATCAAATTGCGTCAAAATGGAAATCCCAATAAAATTGACAGCTTTTCTTTCCCTCCCCCTCATTTGCCTTGAAGGTCTAAGCCTTCAGAGGTCAGTTTTTAGGCAATAATATTGGGGAATGAAGGTTAAACAGTTCAAAATGGCCAGAGGAGGCGGAAGACAAAAGCTCAAGAGAGCACACACGCAACAGAGTTACCTCAGACATCACTCAAACACCCCTTCCCTCCTTCGTTGTACCCCCCTTCCTTCTTCCTCTGTCTGACCTGATATCCAGTGTTTGCTTCTGTTTTGCTAAGTCGCATGGGACAACCCCTGGGTTTATTATTTTAGGCTTTGCTGAACACGAACTAGTCTTTACACCGGATTTGGAGCATTTGCTTCTAATGAAAATGGTGTCTTAGATTACAAACCAGCGGTGCCACTGCCATCCCAGATGGGAGCTGGGAAGTTCTATTTGCCTAAAAACAGTCGGAAGACAAACTGCTCTCTAAGCCAGGGCTGTTTTTGGCATCAGTTAATGATGTAATCAAAACTGGTCTTATAGTTATTTTGTACTCCCTCCACTTGCCTGTGTATGTTGCAGTGGGCGATTTGGCTATGGTCAGTTTCTCAGTAAGTGACTGACTGAGGGAAAGTGCCCTTGTGTAAAAGGCAAAGCCATTGTATCTACATAAGTCTTCACTTAAAAAGTCTCAGCCTTTTCTGGGGCTTCTCTCCTAGGCGGAGAGGGCTGGTGGAGTGTTTTATATGGAATGTAGAAAGCCTTCGCTCTCCTAATGGCGTATATAATTCAGGTGCCCGCAAGGCATGCTTTCAGGAATTCTTTTGCCTGAGGTAATGGGGAGCAAAGACTCTTTTAGACCCTTGATTATTCTATTGATGCATGGAGCTGGGAAAAAAATTATCTCCAACCGGATTACTGCAGACATTTCCATTAATTATCAATGATACAGGTGCCTTATGTCGCTGACTGAAAGCTACAGCTAGAGAAAGAGTTAACCCACCATAATCTCTCTGTACGAATAGCGCTGGGGCCTTTGGAAGTGCTTTATACGTAATCAATAAATTACTCTCTCGGTTCCTGTGCCTCCGCTATGGAAAAACCCTTGCAATGTGTGGTTGTTTGCCTTGCTCGTGTTTCTTTTATGGTTTATTATCGGAATTGTGAGTTCATAATAACAATTATCAGAAGTCTTCTAAGAGGCATATTTGGGCTCTCATTGAGCGAGAATATGTACTATAATTGGGGCTCTGAATAAAATCATCATACATAAGCAAACAGGCGATGTGAAGCTGAAAAGGCGACGTAAGCCATCTCCTCTGCTCTGGTATGTTCAGCTGCCCATTATAGTCTTATCGAGCACCCACAGGTTGCTGCAAGCACCCATGCAGCATTGTTATTAAAATGCAGCTCTTTGAGAAGCTGCTGCTGTTTTGTGCGGCAGCCATATTCACCCCCCCACCCCTCCTTCCCCCTTTTTCATAGTGTGTAACTGCTCCACCTGAGGTAAAAAGACACCGGGCGCGCTTCAATCAATATTTCCCTGGGATAATGAAGACTAAATCTCTCTGTCATTTTCAATTCTTTGGTGACTCGCTGTGTTGGAAGGCAGGGGGGAAATGCAACCTTACAAGTCCATTGTGCTCTCTCTCTTTCTCTCTGAGATTTGTGTGGGGGTGAGAAATGGGGGTTATTTATAAAAGTATTAAAAATGAATCATTGAGATGTGACGCTTCAATGTGATATTGATGCACTGTTGTTGTCAGCTTACCCTATTGCCTAGTTTTTCTTTAAAAGCAGAGCTTGTTTTTGTATTAGTGACCAGGAACAGACCGTCCTGACCTCTGTGTTTTTGCTGTACGTTTTGACAGGTGATGGTCTGGACAACAGTGTGGCATCACCCAGCACAGGAGATGATGATGATCCTGACAAGGAGAAGAAGAGGAACAAAAAACGTGGAATCTTTCCTAAAGTGGCAACAAATATTATGAGGGCATGGCTCTTCCAGCACTTGACGGTGAGTCCAGTAATATGATCTTTCCTCTTTTCTTTTTGCTTCTCTTTGAGTATCCTTTAGCCAGTACTGCATGCTGCACTTCAAATGCCTTGAAGTGGTCAACGCACATGCTTGCTTACACACACACATTCACTTTATCTTGCCTAGCCTTAACCACACGCTTTCAGTTTTTAGCCAAGAAAAAACCAGCCTGAAGCCAAAGATACAAAAGATATATATATATATATATATATAGGGCTGCACGGTGGCGCAGTGGGTAGCATGTTCGCCTCACAGCAAGAAGGTTGCTGGTTCGAGCCTCTGCTGGGTCAGCTGACGTTTCTGTGTGGAGTTTGCATGTTCTCCCTGTGTTGGCGTGGGTTTCCTCCGGGTGCTCCGGTTTCCCCCACAAGTCCAAAGACATGTGGTATAGGTGAATTGGGTAGGCTAAATTGTCCGTAGTGTATGTGTGTGAATGGCTATGAAAAGAAAATGAATGAATGAATATAGATGCAGAAAGGGCTTAGTCCCTTTATTAATCTGGGGTCGCCACAGCAGAATGAACCGCCAACTTATCCAGCATATGTTTTACGCAGCGGATGCCCTTCCAGCTGCAACCCATCACTGGGAAACATCCATACACATACACTACGGACAATTTAGCCTACCGAATTCACCTGTACCGCATGTCTTTGGACTGGAGCACCCAGAGGAAACCCACACGAACA
>CAIGQV010019678.1:0-50734 GCA_903798115.1 Danio jaintianensis | reverse complement strand
ATCTATAGTTCCAATCACTGGAGATGTGGATTATAGTATATAAACACTGTACAAGCCAAGTTTTATAATTGCATATGTGTATGAAAATGAAGACTAAAAGTATTTATATTAACATATAAAATCCAAGTGTAAAAGTCTAAATGTTTTTGGGGCTGTTGCACATCTAGGTTACAGGTTAGCTGGTGTTTTTGGGGCTGGTGGTTAGTTCTCTTGCTGTGGCTGTCCACACCTGCCATAGAGAAGAAGTGATAGAGCAGCACAGACCATTGATGTGGTTGGCTCTTCCTCCTGCTTTGATGGATTTCACTTCCTCTATTTCATTTACCACAAAGTAATCGGAGTGCTGTCAAGACACCACTTATCTCCATATATCTACCCTTCTCCCAGGCTTAACACACCTCTGTCTCTCTCTCTCTCATTCATACACACACATGCTCACTCTGCACAACTCATAATGATAATGTCTCTTAATTAAAGGCAGTGAAATGTTCACGTAGGTCTATTTTCAATAAACATATTACTTAAGCCTTCGCTCATTTGTGTTTCGCTTTATGACTGAAGTAGCTATTACGGCCCAGCAATCATGTATTTTCAGGTGTTGAAAGCAAATGTGTTTCTAACCATACTGGAGTCAAAAGGCAGTCCATTTGATCAGTGCCAAAAGCCTCCACATGCTCCCCCCTACCCCCCCAATCCTACATCTGTGGCCCAGAAACTATGCCTGAGCCCCCAAGAACATCACCTGCCCCAAGCACACATACATACACACACACTCCACCCCCATCCACTACCACCTTTAGCGGCCCCAGGAGAAAGGTGTGTGAAAAGAAAGCCATTTGCCAGTTCACACAGACACACACACATACATACACACAGACAAAAGTGTAGAATACCCACAAGAACACAGAATGATGGAAGTGTAGTTTCCTATTTGTCTTGGCTGACTATTATAGTGGACAGTATTGTGTGATTGTGGACCTGTTTGTGTGTTTGTATGGGACAAAACTATCCTCAAGATTGTTAAATCTGATATATATAACATTTTTTTGATGTCTGTATATCTTAAATCATTTGGTTTGTTCGATGTGCTGTTAAATTTAAGCCATCAGACTTGATTTTTTCACCCTAGCAAGCCATTAGCAGTGCTCAATCAATCACGTGGACACTTTTTTAAACAACCACATATCTATGAACAAGTAAACATCCCTAAACGTCTTCTATAATCATATTGAGTGCACAGGATACTTATGTTGTAGAGGTATTTGCAATGACAACTTTTGGTAGAAGACTGTAGTATTTAACAGTATTGATAACACATTTGTGACCCTGTACCACAAAACCATGAGTGTGAATTTTGTTGAGATAGGACACTATTTAGCTGAGATATAACTATTTACAAATCTGGAATCTGAGGGTCAAAACAAATTAAAATTTTGAAAAAATCACATTTAAAACTGTCTACATGAACATTACAAATTATACAAATATTATAAAAATTATGTTTTGATATATTTACCGTAGGACATTTACAAAATGTCTTCAATCTTTACTTAATATGTAAATGAGTTTTATCATAAAAGTAAAATTGATCATTTTGACCTAAATAATGTATTTTGGTTATTGCTAAAAATATACCCATGCAGCACAACACTGGTTTTGTGGTCCAGGGTCACATTTATTGAAACTTGCATATTGCGCAGTCTGATTTCACCTCTACATAAGTCTAGAGAGAGAGAACAAAATACCAAAATGAGAAAATACACCAATAATCCCAATAACATGACTTCAGAATTCCTACTATCTTAGAAGATAAAAAAATGACTATACAGACAGATGGAAAAAGAGAGTAAAAGGCAGCCGATTTTGATCCTGAGACAGAAAAATGTGTCGCTTTGGTTAGATCGAAGCATAAATGGAAACACTCTGCCGTAAATAGGTTTGCACAGCACTCCTTACGGCAAACTCAAGAAATTAGACTCATTTCACTCCCTGTGTTGAGTGCTTCACTCTGACAGCTCAGCATTTGTGTGGGGAACAAAACAACACGCAGCACGTGAGGCACGGATGACTGACCTTACGGACAATGCCGTCGTCTTGCCTTCCGTCTCCAACTGGCTCTTACTCAAAGGACATTGGAAAGTTTGAACTAGGGCTACAAAGATGTAGGAGAAAGTGTGAGAGCGCAGGATTGACGGAAGAGGTGGTTTCCGAAACCTCTGATGTCCCTTTTCCTCTGAATCGATGTGTGCAAAGGAACAATCTTCAGGTCTGGCCCTTGGAGATAAAGACAATGACATTACCCAACAGCACACACAGATGATGGCTGTTTGTCTTAGTCAAGTACATATACAGTACAGTACATATGTATTGTGCAGTATATGGACTAACCACAGCAAAATTTCACTCGTTGCATGTACCATTGTGCAGAGATGGAAGTGTGAAGTGGGTGGCGGTACAAGAGTACACTGAAGAGCCATTCGATGGAGGAGAAGAAAACAATAAGCGGAATGGTGAAAAGACAGAAAAGATGGTGAAGGCTTATGGGGTAGATACACCCTGAAGCTGCCCTTTAATCAGATGTTTTCAGTCGCTGGTTGCTAGTTGGCTTGTTTGGAGAATAAAAGAGGGTGTTTTGCGGGTCTAAGAATAGCATGAGGAAGAGAGGGAGAGATGCTAGCTAATTACCCGCCACTCACAAGTGTTTTAGCATGCTGTAAAGTCAGCGTGAACACATTCCAATAAACTTTGTGGTGAAGTTAAAAAAAAAAAAGGAAAGAAAAACAAAACAAGAGGCCCTTAACTTGTGTTATTTTTCCTGCTTTAACTGTTGTTTGTTTTTTTATTTTATCTGAACAAAGATAGTGTGATTGTGCCAGGCATCCTGGAGAGGAATGCTGGGTGCACTGAGCAGCTTTCCTGTTCCCGTGGCCATGAAATTGGACTCTTTGCCCCCCTCCTTCCCATTCCTTGTTCCCTCCTGATTTTCACCCTCTATCTCACAAACAGTATTTTCTTGTTTAATTTAACAAGAAATGAGTAATAAATGAAAGCCATTGCCCCAAATCCCGCTGTGCTCATGTTTTTGCACTCAGCTCCCTAGTGAAAGGGCAATTTGCGAAATTATGTGATAGAGTAATTAGATGAAAGCTAGGCTTCAGATTGTTGCTATGCAGCCACAGTAAGGACAGATCCTGGAACAGCCGAATATTAGGCTGGCATGCTGGGCTCTGGGCTTCATCCTGTTTGTACACAGAACCAGAAAGCGGGAGGGAGCCTCCATCACAGCTCGTAAAAAGCAAACCACAGCACAATGTGCAATCGCCCATTTTTTCCCTCAATTTTACATGCTGCTTGTGTTTAAAATGAAACTGGAAGGCATAATCACTTTTAATGCAATTAGGCTCCAATTTAGCACCCTCTTCACACACATGTAACAATTCTGGTGGGGGCAACATTCTTGTTTTTTTGTGTGTCTGTGTGTGTGTGTTTTCTCTCTTACTCGCTGGGAGCACATTTTGCCAAACCTTAACTGTGCTGCATCTTGAGCAGAACCAGGTGTGAAAAACGCTATAACTCATTTCTGCACTCGATGGAGTGAATCGTGCAGAGGACCCTGAGCTGGTTGGACCAGCAGGAGGGGGAACAGGCTGTGTCCTCTTCAGGGAATTGGGCTGAATTTGTTGCCCCATAGTTAGAGGATGGAGTTGGGGGGGGAGAGAGTTGGCTTTGAGTTGGCCTGCTGATGATTTCCTGGGCAAAATTACAGATGTTCAGCACATGACCTCCTCAAAAATGGAGTACTTAGAAAAGCACAGAGGGGTTTTCAAGAGGCTGGACTTCTCAGTTTTTCTTTAAAACAACACTGGCAGGGAGTCAAACATTTGGCACAAAGCAGCGATTTTGTTTCTAAATGTCCATTTTAATCTTTTTTTTTTTAAGTCAAATTAATGTACTCTTAAATGTGTACCACATGAACCAAAACTTGGGTAGTAGTGCAGAGGAGAAGAAAATTTGGTGTTAAGTGCTCTGTATAGCAAAAGCCACTTAAGAAAAAAAAAAGTCTGTTCATTTTTCTAGGGATGCAATGGAATTAATATTCTCGGCTGATAATTCTGGATGCACTTGGCCGAAAACCGAAAATGCTTTGTAATAATTATTTATCATTTTATTAAATTAAATAAATTAATTTTGTATGGCATTTTTTTTTATTTAACTTATCTTAATTTATACATATACAAAAAAAAAACAGTCAATAAAATAACCATATTTTATTGACAGTACAATTTTATTGACAGTGAACTAGTAAAGAAGTGTGTCTTGTCAGCAAATTATTTGAGCAGACTTTGCTTTTCCTCTGAGCATGTGTGGTTCATGCATAGGTAAGTAGCTACATGTACAAGAGAAGAATATCCACAGAGAGGAATATTGAGCTATTTTGAACTTTGACCACGATACAGCTAATCAACGGTGCTCTCCACTGCGCTTTTGTCAGTGTAGCAACAAGCCATTGAAATGAATGGGTTCATAGAACAGCACTTTCTGCAACTAGTGTGAAAGCAGCTTCAAACTACAACGTTTGTACAGCTTGAGGGAGAGTGAAACCAGCATGCTAAATGTTAAAGGTATGAATTTGTCTAAACAATACATAATTTCAAATATACTGTTGCAACATGGATTAACATTTATGGTGTCAGGCACAAAATCATTTTATTACATGCTATTTACTTGGTAATCAAAGAATGTCATTGAAGAACTTCATGGTAATGCATGGTAAAGTGGCATCATTGTAAACCAATTTTAGGCATGGTAACAGTTAGCCAAGAACTCACTCTGAATGGCCATGTCAAAAAGCAAAACAAAACAGAAAAAAACACCCCAGCCAATAAAAGTCAAAGGTCAATCAGGCCTCAGATACCATTAGTCCATGGTTGTTTATTGCCAAAGCCCTGAGATGTCAGCGCACTGGTCACCCTTGGCAACCCCAGAATGGCACTCTTCATTTGGTGTGGTGGGAAACTATGCACAAGTTGTATCTTACCTTTAACACACCAGACCAAACCTCAAGAGAGCCATGTGCATACACAAATCAAGTAACCACAGTCGGTCACTCCTAAGAAACTGAAGCTCTGAGTGTATATTGTTGTACTTTCATTCATTTTTAACAAGAACAGAAAGTCCATGCAGATTAATATTTGCAAATTCAATTTAGCAGCCTAAGGTCGCTGGTTATTTCTTAATTTCATCTAAGTAGCGGTGAGTACTGGAGGCGCCACAAAATCGAAATAGCTTCAAGGAATTTTTCAGACAGTGAGACTCAAGCACTGTTGATTTTTGAAAAAGAATAAGAAATGGCTTCCTTCTTGACTCCATCTGTATGTTTATGCTTTTCTTAACTGTGTTTTTGCTGTTTTAATAAGTTTCATGTAGCCAACTGGGTCTATAGCTCAGCTGTTGAAACTTCTTTTTTGTCTGTGGTGTTTTTGTTTGAAAGGATACATGTTTAATTGTGTGTGTTAGACATTTGGAACCAATGACTTAATGCCTTTTATAAAACTTGGTGTCAAAGAAGAGGCAGCTGAGTCAATCTTAGGGCTGTGGCTGCCCATTGAGGCAGGATGCGCCCCCCTGCTCCTACATCTTGTAATGAAAACATCATCAATTACCCCACTGACAGGCCCCTGGGATGTGGGGCAGGCAACTCTTTGGGGCTGGTCATTGTGGATAGACAGCCCCATGCACCCCCACCTCTCACCCCTAGAGAGGGAAAGAGAGAGAGGGTGTAAAAAGACTGTATATCCATCATTGGCAAGACTTCGAAGGTGACAGCGTAAAAGGCCTTGGTGTGTCATGGGTAGAATGGATCGAATTGGCAGACTCCACATGGTGCAAGGAGAGGTGGATGGACGCTGCTCTGCCACTGTTGACACGGCCTTTCAAAGGCCATCTGTGCACTGATTGATGAGAACCACATCAGTAAACCTTTTTCTACTGAAGCCCACTATGGCGTCCCCAGCATCAGCTGTACCTTTAGACTAAGGCTTTGGAACAAACAAAGAACAGAGTTTAACTGACATTGCTTTCTCTTTCTGTGTCCCTTCCCCTGTAATGTTCCAGAAAGGTAGTTACATTTTACTTCATGCAACCTCTGAACTTTTGGAGCGTAGCTAGTGCAAAGGAGAGCGGTCAATCAGTCCTACTCTCCAACCAGCCATCTTTAGTACTCTCAAGAAGTCAAGTCAAGTCAAGTTTATTTATATAGAGCTTTTCACAATGTAGATTGTGTCAAAGCAGCTTAACATAGTTCTAGTAAAGTCCAGATTTCAGAGTTGAAGTTCAGTTTAGTTTAGTTCAGTGTGGTCTAAATTTCACTGCTAAACGTTCAAACACCGCAGAGCAAATCCACTGAAGTACAGCTCCACAAGTCCCGATCCGAGCAAGCCAGTGGCGACAGTGGCGAGGAAAAAAAACTTCACCAATTGACGAAGTGAAGGGAAAAAGAAAAAAAAAACCTTGAGAGAAACTAGGCTCTGTTAGGCACGACCATTTTTCATCTGGCCAAACTTCCTGTTCAGAGCTGCAGTCTAGGCGCTGGAGGCTGAAGAAGCTGGACGTCCATTGTGGTGAAGCTGCAGGTGTGAGTAGGGCACCGGCAGGCGATCAGGTTGGCCCGCAGGATCAATGTGGGGACTTGTTTATCACGGTGGTCATTCAGGAATGAGTCTCATGCACTCCATTTCTCCATGATGACCACAGCATCAGCTCGGGATACGACCTGGTCCAGGATTATGGATACCTTGGAATCATCTCTTCACAGGTCTTGGATCGCATCAATGGCGCTGCATAGTCTCTAGGGACCTCGGAATGAGTATACCCAGGTGGAAATAAAGAATAAAGAAAATAATTAGCGTAGCTGCTGTTCATAGAGTATTTAAACGAGATGCAAAAATGGAGTGTTATAGATGAAAATAGCAATTAAATAAACAATCATAGAAACAAACATGTAAAGCATATGAGAGTTTCTAACACAATGTCTTGTATTGTATTGAGGAGTGTGTCCTACAGGTGATGTTGAGCCAGCTCACCTGCATGGAGCACATTCATGCATCATACCGTTATGCGATGCATTGAGTGTATGCTTTACTAAAAAGATAGGTCTTTAATCTAGTTTTGAACTGAGAGAGTGTGTCTGAGCCTCGGACATTATCAGCAAGGCTATTCCAGAGTTTAGGAGCCATAAATGAGAAGGCTCGACCACCTTTACTCGACTTTGCTATTCTAGGTACTACCAGAAGCCCTGAGTTTTGAGATCTTAAAGAGCGGGTTGGATTGTAGCGAGACAGAAGGTTGGTTAGATAAACAGGAGCTAGATTATTTAAAGCTTTATAGGTAAGAAGCAATATTTTATAATCAATACGGAACTTAACAGGCAGCCAGTGTAAGGAGGATAAAATTGGGGTGATATGATCATATTTTCTAGACCTGGTAAGAACTCTGGCAGCTGCATTTTGTACTAACTGAAGTTTATTAATAGAGGATGCTGGGCAACCAGTGAACAGAGCATTACAGTAATCCAGCCTAGAAGTCATGAAAGCATGAACTAGCTTTTCTGCATCTGAGATGGATAGCATACTTCGTAACTTAGCGATATTTCTCAGATGAAAGAAGGTGGTTTTTGTGACATGGGAGATATGATTTTCAAAAGTTAAATTGCTGTCTAGTATAACACCCAGATCTTTTACAGTAGAGCTAATGCTAACTTTGTGTCCCTCTAATTGCAGGTCGAGTTGTGAGATCTGCGGTGTAAAGGATTTAGGCCCAATAAATAATAATTCTGTTTTGTCTGAATTTAAGAGAAGGAAATTGTTGGTCATCCAGTCTTTAACATCTTTAATACATTCAGTTAGCTTAGACAGTTCAGACGTCTCATCAAGTTTTGTTGAAATATATAATTGAGTATCATCTGCATAGCAGTGAAAGCTGATCCTGTGTCTTCTTATAATGTCTCCCAGGGGTAGCATGTATATTGTGAACAGCAAAGGGCCTAAAACTGATCCTTGATAACATTTTATAATTCCAACTTTATAATAAGGGCCACTAGTACAGCCATATCGGTGGTTAAGATTGTGTTCATATACCCAATTGTCTTCCAAAAACTCACAGGTGGGCCTCACTGAGTTCCAGCTGTGCAACTTGTTAACATGCATTCCAAGGTTTCATTAGTTCATTCGTTGTCAGTTAGAGAAAGTTATACTTCGGCCTGCTATATCATAGCTGTATTATATTTCATTATCAGATACTTGTGAAGAGTTAGCAGCTAGCGACTGTTAAGTGTGAGATCATGGTAGGCCTGCATGGTCTCCTGTCTGCACACCAGCTTATGACCTGAACGTAAGAAACCATGCAGTCTATCGCTCAGTTCTAGTTGTGTGTAAATCGCTCTAAAATGCGGTGTCAGCATGAACCCCTCAGCTTGTTTTTGGAAGAAGCTTGGAACTCAGGTGTGGTGCAAGTGTTATTCTATTATCACCCCATTCTGAGCAGTGTGTCTGTCAAAGTTATTCAGTTGCCTACTGTAGAAATACAGTCTAAAAATCCTGAAATCTGAAACAATCCATTTACATATCCATTTGTCATTCATTGTTGGTGTAGTGTTAGTTAATTTGGTTGTCATTGGGATGGACTTATTGGGCATTTAGGGAGGATGTTAATCAGGGATTATGGTAGGTGCTTGATCCACAATTGCCAGAGCTGAGAAGGGCAGATTATACAACCTGAGGTGACATGAGGACAATGGAAACAGCAATGATATCTAGATGTCTGTGCAAGTCTACCCATAACATTGCAAGTTTGAATCTTTGTGTCAGTCTAGCGTGCTCTGTTCTGTAATGCATCTTAATCTGAGGTGTATTCTTGGCCCTTATATATGGTGTTATGCTATATTCTTGCCAAGAGGTAAAGGTCTATTTGTGCTTTTAGATGTTGCTATGTGTGGCGATTCAGACTAGGCTTTGCTGATTTACCCTAGCTATGCTGTAATCGTCAGTGCTCAGGGATCTTTCCGCCTGCAGTCAGCAGCTCAATACCTTTTACTTACAGCCACTGCAGAGCATTCCCCCACAGAGCAGAGCTCCAGCAGTCTGTCCCAGATACACTTGGCTCACTCTGTTTGTGTGTGCATGTGCGCGCTAGTGTATGCCTGATGGATTATATGGCAGCAGAGACGCGGTAATCAGTTTGCACGTTTGCTGAACTAATTTATCAATTCGGTTCCTCCTACTTGTAATCTCAGCCATGCGTGCTGCTCTGAGCTCATTGTGCTTTTCATCTGGGGACAAACAGTTCTTCAGGAGAAAACGGCGCTACCCCCAGGCCTCTTGATGGAGCTTTTTTTTCATCTTCATGAAAGAGTCACAGCACATCAATAGCATAATTGTCTGGCAGTGTGTCTAAATAAAGTATACATGGTTAAAAATGCATTTACTAATTTTTGCTTGTTTCAGACACACCTAGACTGACACTTTGCATTACCCAATTTCATTTTGTTAGCAAAGTGGGCTAAAACAGAAAAGATGGGCAAGCATAGTCTATCATTAACTCTCTTGGAGAGGGGATAAATTAAATTATGTTATACCATGATGAGTAAGTGCATAAATTGTTTAATGGAACTAGCATGTCCTGTGCACTGAATCTGAGACCCTTTTAAAGTGCCATTGTCTTTGTTGTCATTGATTTCCCAAGGCGATGAACAAAGGGGAAATGGTCCCCGATACTTAAAACCTCTTAGATTTGTCTTATTTGCCTTAACTTTATCCAGGACCTGGCACATACTCAACTATTGAATAGGATTCTCTCCATTTAGCTCCGATAGTGGATCTTGACCTTTTCCTGCCGCACTGAGTGCATGGTGTTTCCTGTCGCAATAAGGGATGCATGGCTGCATGGGAGCTGCATTGAGAGCACCTGCTGATCCATGTCATCCCCATGGAGATTGCTGCACACAGCCAGGGGATCACTCCCCTTAGTGTGAGGCATCTGCAATGTGTCTCTTGAACCAGACGTGGCTGCATTTCATCGGATTAGATTCAGATGTTAATAGAAATTGTGAGATCTATAGAAAGGAAAAGACTGTTGGTCCATCAGCCTTTTTAATTTTTCTTTCTGTTATCAGTTGAGAGTTTCAGCAGTGATGGAAAAGGAAGCAGACAGAAGTAAGGCGCTGCTCACTTGTTTGTTACGACAGATTAAGTCATTGATTTGTATAAGCTGTGCACCGATGGAGAAGGATCTGTCTTCCGTTCAGAGAAAGAGAGAGAGAGTGAAATAAGAGGTAGAAAAAGATAAAACATGATCACAACAGAAAAGGGGAGCAAAAAATGTCTCTGTGTTCTTCTTTCATTCAATCTTCCAACTTTTATCCAGGCAGTGAAATGACATAAGGGAGCAATTGTAAAATACCTTTACCTTCTTTTAACTTTTTTTCCAACCGTGACCAGGTTTCTCCTCCCCCCCAGGCCCTCCATTGAACATTAATTAAAATGGCCAGGGCAAAAGGGTAATTATGATAATAACATAATAATATCGCACAGGTTATTAGAATTTTTTGTGGTTCCAAAATTGCTTCCTTTGAGTATCACATTTCAGTGGAATTAGCTAAAGGATAATTTCCTTGAAAGTAAAGGCATTGAAAAGGATTCTTTGGTCAAGGTGCAATATGGTAACCTGATTCTCTTAACATTTAATGCACCATGAGTTCCTGCTCCTGCCACTCGGCCCCCACCTTCAACAAGCCAGTTTTGGCTGCTGGGAAGCAGGAGGGTGGAGTAGCTTGTGTACTGAAGCATGCGTTAATAGCACTGCTTTGCATTTCACTCGCAGCCCTCTTGACAATAGCTAAAACAATCATTTGGGTGTTTATCAGCTTTAAACGATGGTAAGCCACTCTGATTTTGTGTGTCAAGCAATGCCGGTAACTGGCACTCTCCCAAGTGGGGCCGGTCAAGGTGGCATATACCTCCTTGTATGTGATGCTTTCTTCAGATCCAAATCTTCATCCCCACAGATATTAGACTCCCCCGCCAAGTGCCAGCAGCCCACCTCCAGCTGTGGTTGGCGTGGCACGGCACGGTGCAGCTGAATTGCTTTTGAATGTTCCCCCTCAAATAGGCTGTAATTACAAGCTTAAAGAGGTTTAGTGGTCCAGTAAACTACATAATCACCCCTGAATTAGCCCGGGCTCATCAGCCGCAGTCCACCAAGCTCCAGTCAGTGTTTGCAGGCTGGCCCCCTTATTACCGTGTGACTGTGAACAGCAGGTGTGGAACAACACGCATCCCTTTTAAACATAGACTCCCCACCCTTCCATTGGGATCTGTAATGAGACTGAATAAAAGGCTGCCTACACTACTGTCACTGACATTAGATCAGCACCTGAACCTGGCTTACCTCATTGCAGTGTCTTTTTGACTTGAAAGCTATAGGCCACCTCACGAAAAATATAGCTCTGCGCTCTATGTAAATCTATTCAAATAGCAGCCACTGCCTTCAAATAAGGTGGCATACAAATCCGGGTGTCCAGATATGTGTTATTCTGTCCTTTGCCTGTTGCACTTTGCATTTTTAGATGCAAAGCCCTTAGCTCAAATTTGATAATGTTGATTTAACGCATTGTGGGGTTGGAAGTTTACACAGATATGGATAAATCTGATTTGTATTCTGTCCCACACCCGTCCTTTAATTTTAGACTACATTCTGTCCTGAGCTGCCTCCAAACCAACAGTGCCTATTCTCTACCCAGAAGCACTTGTGTTACACCCTTTTCCCCTAAGCCAACAAAAACGTTTTTTAAAAGTGGATGGCTAATTAAAATGCTGGAAAGCAAATTAAATATCTTCTTTTATCAAAAGTAGAGATTAAAAAAATTGCTTCCAAGGGTGAAATTTCCCCAGCTTTAGCTTGTTGTAGGATTGTTGTAAGGATTTCTAAAAACACTGTGTCTGAATAATTCATGTACCGGCTTTGTGTTGACTTAACTCGCTACAAACTTAGTGGCATTCCCAATGAAGCATTCCCACTTTCTGTGAGCCAGACAGTCACCAATTCCACCAGGGCATTTAAAAACCCTGGCCTCCAGTTGTTTTCCAAATCTAAGATCTTTTCCCCCTCCTTTGTTGTTGTCTCATTGGTGAATCAATTGCAGGAAGAAATGGGTTACAGAATCTTTGCTCTTGTCTGTTCTGTGCTCTCCATCTCTCTCTTTAGCTTTCCATATGAAGCATGTTTTGTTTTTCCTTAATGTTTATGCCTCGTACACAAAAAGGAATGTGAAATGTTTTCTCAAAAATTTGAGGTCAAGACTTGTGCTTTCTTGAGAAATAACACCTTTTTCCCTGATCGTAAATCCACTGCAATCAGACCCGACGTTTATTTTATTTTATTATTTTATGAAATATTCTTATTTTAAATAAAATAATATCATAATCTAATTAATACTAATCATACTTATTGTCATTATTATTATTATTATTATTCATTAATTAATTTTCTTTTCGGCATAGTCCCTTTATTAATCTGGGGTCGCCACAGCGGAATGAACCGCCAACTTATCCAGCATATGTTTTTACGCAGTGGATGCCCTTCCAGCTGCAACCCATCACTGGGAAACACCCACATACTCCCATTCACACACATACACTATGGACAATTTAGCTTACCCAATTCACCTATAGCGCATGTCCACGCGAACACGGGGAGCTCATGCAAACTCCACACAGAAATGCCAACTGACCCAGCCAAGGCTCGAACCAGCAACCTTCTTGCTGTGAGGTGACAGCGCTACCCACTGCGCCACCGCACCGCCCCGTTATTATTATTATTATTATAATGATTATAGGACATTGAATAACTTATATAACCTGCTTTGTGTGTTTGTGAATGAAGAGAAGAATAAATAATTTCTTTATAAGAAACTAAATTAAAAGACATAACATAAATATATGTTTCAACTAAGTAACATGTTAACAAAACCAAAGATATAACTGTCATCACGCAGGTTTTTTTTTTCTCATTTTAGTTACACTCTCCACAAAATCAAGGACACTGATGACAAAAAGGTCCTGCATGTTTTCTTTATGTAAAAACTGGACAGTGCTTTGCACAAAATTATGGTTTCTTACTTACTCTTACCTGTATGACCAAAAAGAAAGTGTATTTTGTTATTCAAAGCCTCATATGCAATATTTAATTTATAGTACTTCTGTCTTGACATTGCATCCTGTTTATCTAACTAAAATGCAAAAAATGTCAACTGGGTATTCATTTGATGCAGATATATTATAGTATGGATATTTTAAAACTGGCTAAAGTGTTTGTGAATTGGAAAGTGAAAGTGGAGAGATTTAACCACGACCAGAAAGGGGCATGGCCTATGGAAATGACCCATGGGGGACGCCCCCTCTCCCTGTGGAAAGAGCTGGAAAAAATCCTAGAGGAAACCCTGAAGTCTGCAGTGAAGCAGTAATTGTTCCTCTCCTGCCTATTTTACTGACAAAGACAAGTACATAATTGTCTGGTGAGACGATAATGCTCTTAGCCAAATATCATGGGTAATCCTTCCTCCCTCTGCCTGAGGTTTGGCTGAATGTTGTAGGTGGCCCTATCTGCAGAAGGCCTGAAGCTGAGGCTCTTCAGCAGTTAATGCTAGCAGAGCTTGTGTAGGTTGAGCGCTAAACTTCAGACCTAATCCTGTTTTCTTATGTGCCAAGCCACGGAAAGAGCAGTGGACACAGCCCACATACGCTATGGCTGTTTCTGAGATGGGATGTTGAAATGATACTCAGCATACACCTTGGCCAAAATGGCCCCTGGATCCAGCCTCGGGCATTCCTCAGGGGCAGCTTGGCTTCCATGGGGATTAGCCACGAGGAATATGGAAGTTATGCTGCAGTTGGAGACCTATCAATAAGCCCTCAAATACTTACCTTTGAAAAGACCCACTGACCTTAGTTGCCCTTGCAACATATTCAGTATTAGACATCACATTTCTCAGGGAGATGGGCACTTAGTGGAGGCATTATCATATAGAGCCACAAGGATTAATTCTGTGATGCACCATGTTCAGCACACACTTATTTTATTAAGTTAATCATGTGAGGAAAGCTTCTTTAATCCAAATCACACAGGCTAGAGAGAAATGTTCCTTTAAATAGAACATAACGATAACAACAGTAATGTGGGTAATGAAGGCAGCAGAGTGGGGGAGAGGGTGGTTGTGGCTGATTGTAATTAACTGGTTAAATGGAACACAAAAAGATGTGTCCACAGCGATTGGGGGAGGATGTGTTTAGTATGTGGCCCTAGCCAACCCTAGGAGTCAATGGGTAAAGAAATACTGTTGGGATTCTGGCTTTTCTTTTTTTTTGTGGGGGAAGCAAAATGATGAAGAAAACGCCAAGATGAAAGGAACTTCCAAAATAGTTCTCCCCTCACAGTGAACCAGAGGATCCTGTCTAAGGACCTGATAAGGAGCGCAGCTGGAGCTCATCCAGACCTCCTCCTCCCTGTTCTACATAGACACAACTCTCCGCACAAAGACATAAAGACCAAGAGTACACACCTCTCATGTTTCTGCTCTCATAGTCTGGGTTGTACCTCTCAGCTTTCAGGGTACAGTGCAGTAAATACTGGAATTCTACCCTCTCCCACGGAAAGGTCTCCTGACACAACTTGACTCCTCATATCTTGGCTGTATTCAAAACAGAATTCTCGGCCACCGCTCTGAATTGTGGGTAAGGAGAGTAGAGTCAACCGAGGGTTGGGGGAAAAGTCTGAGCTCTGTTTCAAGCAGCAGTCTTCGGTTCAAACAGAGAGAGCACAAGAGAATGGGAGAAACTGTTCACCTCTCTTATCTCACTGATAGGACATGGATGCTATGCTCTTCCCAACCCAACCATTCCTTGTCTGAGGGGGCCACAGAAGAAGACCGAGAGGGACTATTGTTGATTCACTGCTAGACACGCACACACATAGATAAGATACATGGTGGAGAATTGAGCAAAGGGAGGACATTGCTGGATGGTATCCACCAGTGCAGAAAAGGCTGGAAATTCTGATGAAAGGAGTAGTATATTTGGACAAGACGTATCATTAAGATAGGCGAAGGGAAACAGGGAGGATGCGTTGAGATTTTCCATCTGTTCTTTAGGCAGTGTTATTACTTTCTCGCTAAAGCACCACGAGACCCTGAGAAAACAATTCTCACCCAGTGTTGCTGCCAAGAGGATTAAAATACTTAGTCACTCTCTGACTATAATAAAATCGGTTGGTTTCTCTGAGTTAAACAAGAATCACAAAAGCACACTGTTTTGATGCATAGAGATAATTGGGTGTTTGGAGACCTAGACAATAGAAAAAAAGATTTCTGAAAATATCCACTTCATGAGTTCATGAATGTATTATTATCAAAAGATCTATGAGAAAATTGTTGCAATCGTCAAACACATTTAGGGATGTCTTGAAGGAGGGGCATTCACAAATCCAAAATCTGCAAAAAGGGTTTCCTGTTTGAGAACAGGCATTAGAACACTCTAAAAAATAAAATAAAAACTATATAAAAACAAAACTTTTTTATAGACAGACAAATGGAAGGACAAATTGACAGACAGATAGATAGACAAAGATAGATAGAGAAACTGTTAGACATCTACAAATATATGGATTTGAGCTTACAGTAAGGTCTAAGCAAGCAAGCAAACAAATATAATATAATATAATATAATATAATATCTAAGGGACTAAGCCGAAAAGAAAATGAATGAATGAATGAATGAATAATATAATATCTGCCTCAAGTAACATAATTTCAGCCATATAATTTGTCACCTTTTGTGATTGCAAATATACACTGAACAATATACAAATCAGCTAAAATAGGGCAGGGCCCAACTTAGAAAAGGTGTTTTTGTGTGAGCAGCCATTAATTAAACTGGAAAAAAAATATCTGGTTGTCTTTAGATATGACAAGAAATTGATATAAATGGGGCTTTAGTGACTTCTGCCCCATTCTTCTCAAATACAGGTGTGGCTACCATGAGGTCATTACGACAACAAAGGTAAGGCACGTTTGGTGGTGTGGGTGGAAGAGCTTGACCCAGTTGGCGTTTGTACAGGAATCCTGTTTGGGTACTTCTGAATGCTCACGGTCGAAGCCACCTGTCAATCACAGAACAGGTCTTTGTATGGGGTTTCCAGGATTTAATGAGAAGTTAGGATAGGATTAGGTTACATTTAAGTTGAGCTGAAACTTGACTGCTCGTTTTCTCCACCCCATTGTGCATTGTTGTAACATTTCATTTCGTAAAGTTGTCTAACAAGTTGCCTTAGTTGACAGCCCTCCTCCTACAGCTTTTCTTAGAAATGATACTGTACAATGCATTTGACATTATGTATTCAATGTTTTTGTGATATTTAATTCATGGCTTTTAGTGTTAATGACTCCTGTACTTACCCTTACCTTTACTTGTTTGGACACATAGTTTTGGACATGTACAATGTAACCGTGAAAGAGATTTCAAAGCAGTGGTTGCAAAATAATCTTGTATGCAAATAGTCTAGCAAATGAGAATTTCTTCACAAGGTCTCTGTCTAGTTCTTCATTAAAGGGCTGACCAGCCATCATGCCAGACTTCATGACAATTGTTTTTCCACAAACACCATTTGTAAGTTTGAACATGACTTATATTCCCATTCAGGTGATTTGGACAACTACGGACTAGGGCAGGAATGAAATTAATCTATTTTTGAATTAGATTGTTTTGATTATTGATGCCATTATATGTTTGATTCTCACAAGCCCCAGCTATCAATGATTATCACTGTTCAAATGACAGTGTGAGGCTGGAATGTTGTTTTCTCACATTTCCAGTCCAGGCCCTGGTTTTACACAAACCTCATCTGTGTGGTCTACAACGATGGACACTGAAAACATACGATAAGGCAAAAAAAGAGAATCTTAAAATCTATACTGAAAAAGCTGGAGGCGACACTACAATTATAACTTTCTGCATGAAATTATCCACAGTTTGTTCCAATTACCTACAATTGGATCACATGAAAATGACAGAGAGCGACAGGAAAACAGCTCACTTTCTCTGGCAGTACTAGTAAATAAACATGCATTCAGCGACATGAAAGACATTCCTATTTATTATTGCTTGAAAAAAGAGCAGACAACCCAAGGCGCCAACCATTTTTACATTTCTGTTTGTTCGTTTGGAAGCCTTGTTCTCATTATACATCTAAAAGTATGAATCAGAATCACAATTCACAATATCTTTGCAATGAAGTTAAGTAAAAGCTAATTATTTTTAAGGGCTCCTTGCCTGCTGTATACATGGCTCATACATTTACTATTTTTAATGTTCAGTATGTTTTGGTGTGAAGAGCCTGCTATAGAGCGATCCATTATTACATTGGTTGATGTTCAACCTAAAGCCAGGTTAAAGCCCCCATCTTGGTTAATCTCTCACAGGTTGCACTAGGTTTATTAATGGGCTTATAGAAGGTCTGAATCTGTAAGCACACTGAGATGTCCACTAAAACAGAAGGTGTTAGATGCACTTCCTGTGATGATATAGCATAATAAGAAACTGATGTTGAACAGAAATGAGAAAGGGTTCATTGCTGTGCTTTGAGGGCAATGCACAGTGTTCATCTACCTCTCCTTCTCTAGATATAAATGAATTGTAAACATCTTTGCACACTATACCTCCCATTGCACTTGCTCAGCATGGGCCTCACCACGTCTTTTTGAGAACAGCACAGTGTTTACTCTGTCAAGCTCCATACTTGCTATTAATGCTAATATAAATCATGCAAAGTGTATTTATAGATCAAGGTAATAACTTTAAGAACTGGTTCAAAACAGTACTTTAGCATTGTCCATATTGGTAACATTTAGCAAACTGGCTAATCATCTAGGAGTATTATCCTACAGTGTTTAAAATAGGAAGATGTACGTGTCAAATTTGTGGTCTGTATTCCATGCTAGGCTTTAGATATCCATTTTCTATCATGCATTCATGGCAGCAAGATGACTAGAATAAATTTCAGTGAGGTTGCACGGCACAGCACTCTAATTACTGTTTCTGTTCCCACACTTCACTTAACTTTATAATTGGCTTGCCTTTTTCGCTGCCATTAATTACACGATTTCATATTCCATTAATGACTCTAAGAAAAAGACACACCTCACTTTTTCACACTAATTAACAGCTGCTTTGCCACTTTTCCGCACAAACGTGTGAGCAATGTCTCCCTTCTGTACCTCAGACCTTTCTCTTAATAACAAATGTGCTCATTAATTGATTTATTTACAATATTTATCATGTTGCTTCCTATTGTTTTCTCTCTCTCTCTCTCTCTAATCAGCACCCCTACCCTTCAGAAGAACAGAAAAAGCAACTGGCACAAGACACCGGGCTCACTATACTACAAGTGAACAACTGGTAAGTCAATTGTACTTTTGTGTTTACATGCAATCAATAGCTTCGCCCCTGGCAAGCGGCTCCTAATGATTTGAATTAATACACTCTCCTCCCCCCCCTGCTTTTACTCGCCCCTCCCATCAGTCTCCCACTTATCGCCTCATCTCCCTTCAAATCAATTCACCCAAAGGGATATTGCCGCCAGGATTTTTCCGACATTTTTCTTTTTGTTCGCTGATTCAAATACGATTCCATGTGAGAGTAGCTAACCTTGTGCCTCTCTGAACGCTCTCTTCAAACCCTGTGTGCCCTGCACTGCTGTGATGCAGGACTCTTTATCTACACCTAACCAGCTATTATTTTCACAGTTTCCACCGTCAAAAGTCTGCAAAGTTTGACAGAGCCTTTGCTCGGGTGTGTTTGTTATCAGAGATGGCTATCAGCACATACTTACTGTTATTAGCCGTGTCTAATGAAGGGCCTGAGATAGGGAGTGGGGAGGTGAAACCGAACACAGGAGGGAACATTTGATGTAAGAATACAAAGACCAACCTTTGCCACATATTTCTTCTCAACAACTGCCAGGTCTTCGCATGAATTTCTGGTTGCAAGCTCTCTCTTGTGCTCTAAGTATCAGGGATTGATATTGCTGAAGATCTGATTACATGCTCTAATCCATTTTGCCAAATAAACCGGTCTTGATGTAGGCGATTCCAACAAGGCACGGGTTATTTGTTATACAAAATGCATTCAGATGACTAATCACAAATTATTAATTATTTCACTGAGGTAATCAGTAGCTTAATCATTCATTTATTATTCATGAAGCTACTTTTAGTTACAAGAGGATAGCAGTACAATCTAGATCCCTATATATAACCACTTTTTTATAGTACGAGAAAACTTGTATGAATACATTGAAGGTATTATTTGAGCAGTTGTCATCGCAAAGAGTTGGCAACTCTAAAAATGGTTTGAACAACTGTCATGTCATTTCAGGTCATTTGATAGCCACAATTATTGTAGAAACTGGCAATTTGAATGGGTGCAGTCACATGAAGCTCTTGTGGATAAGTGGTACGAAATACAATGTTGTAATATTGTTTATTAATTTAGTTTGTAAATTAAAAACATTAAATAATTATTAATTAAATAGCTATACATTAGTGAGGTTTATTTATAAACTAATTTGAAGAGGATCGCGTTCTTATGATTGATCGCGGCTGGTCCCGCATCAGCTAACACATGATGCACCAATCAGATGAATCCTAACTCACTATAAATAACCAGAGTTTCTCACCTCAGTCATCTTCGTCTTGAAGAATTCCCCCTTCCACCCCTACGCCTCCTCCCTTTTCCTAGATAGGGCGGCCCAGTGGTTAGCACTGTTGCCTCACAGCAAGAATGTCACTGGTTCAAGTCCTTAACAGACCAGTCGACGTTTTTGTGCGGACAGCAATCACTATTATTGTAAAAACATTGTGCTGAACATAGTATGTTTAACATTCAATGGGTTACACCTCTGTATCCTGATTATGTAACATTATTATTCCATCAGGCTTCTCAAGCTTATTAAGAAACCATCTCATGCTATGTACACCAGATGCTAGGAAAGTGAGAGAGATAGGAGACGTATTAAAGCCCATTACACAAAATGTAATTTCTGACAACATAATCCTTACCATTGTTCAGTTCGGTACCTTGGAGACAACTGGTGACTGAGAATGAGGATTAATTTACAAAAGTGGTCTATCAAGGGGACACAGGCTGACGGACATGAGGGAATCTTGTTGGGGTTATCAATTTCTCTGACCTCACAACAACCCATGGGAGATCAATCCTTTCAGCTATATTAGTTAGCAGAGAACGCACAGACAATTACTTCACACACTGTATTCTGTACGTCCTGTACAACCCTAGCACTCTTGCTCCAGGGACAGCATTTGACATATGTTGGCAAAAATTGTCACATCACCTGTGTTTGAGGGAAAAGGAGCACCTGTCTGAGCAAGTGTGTAAGCGATGAGCCAAAGGTGGTCACTTTAAGCAGCATTAGCCACTAAACTCCGCACGCTGGGATCTTTTTGCCAGATTGTGTGCATCAGTGCAGATGTGTGTAAGGGCGCAGATGACGTGGAAAGTGTGTATGAAAACAGAGGGCGAGACAGACACTCAACACATTAGGGGTTGGAGAGTAGGATCTGTTGTTTCATAGACCCATGGTTGTGCTTGGAAGGATGCTCACCATTGGGTGTCTCCATGGCAACCCCTGGTGATGTTACCTCCTGACCTGCTGATTTTGAGAGGCAGTCTTCCTAGCTGCTTCTATTTCTCAGACTATGCAATGCACAGAGTGAATATAGCTTCACTTAAAATATATGTCCACTCTAGCACAGATGCATATAGATTTCATCCAATTAGCATTCAAGTCCATATCACAGCAAAACATAAAATAAAATCCTGATTAGTGGACTCGAGGGCAAACATGTGGAAGGATGACACCAAACAAACAGCTACCAGATGGATTTAATCAAGAGATAAACTGAAAATGATGGCTTCCTTAAGCCTTGCTTCCATAGACTTGTTAACACACATGTACATGTCCATTATTGATGAGGACTTGGAGAATCCACGAGCTGAAGATTAAATAAAAAATGCTAAAGGCCATGCAGGGTGCGGATCACTCATGAATTATTGGCACTAACATAACGTGAGGGACTGTTGCAAATCTGGGTCCACATTTCAACAATCGACCCAAGTGTGCGTCATTAAGTCAACAAGCATTGAGAGTATTTGAAGAAAACTGATCTTCAAATCTGGACGATATGCAATAGATGTACACTTAGTCACACCCTTATGGACACCCTTACGCACACATGAGCACAGATGCATGCGCGCCCGTGGACACGCATGAGCTCACAGAGACAGCCTAAGACACAGTGAGCGAATGTGGCATTGAGGAGGAGATGTGGATTGACTGTGGGATCTATTTTTGGAGGGAGATGTCAGAGCTTTGAAAGCAATTATGTACAGATGCATAATAATGTGGAGGTACAGTCTGTTGTTCACCAAATGCAAAACTTCAATGGGGGATTAAGAAAAAGGAAAGATAGAGAGAGAAAGAAAAGTTTCACCCTTTGACGATAAGAGGAAGCATTCTCAGAACACTCCATAAAGATCAGTGATGTAAAATCAATGGGCGGGTCATCAGGTTTCACGTGTTGCCCGTTCTTCCTTTCCTGACGGAATTTAATAATCCCCTTTAAAGATGCTGTTTAAACCTTAGGGATGGATTGTTTTGTCAATAAGGCGGCTTTTATGAAAGTCTTAAAAGCATGGAGTGAAGTGTGGCGGGGCTACTTTAGAGAAACAGCGTCCACACACCCTGGATCAGGTTTCTGCGCCTGAGAGAAGAAAAAAAAAAAAAAAAGAGCGAGAGCAAAATAAAGAGAGAGAACTGGATGACTGGCATGCTTCACTTCTCTGACAGCCAAGCCCGCCCATGTCAAGAGAAGTTGAAACTTGTTCAAGAAAAGCTCTGGATGATTGCTCTCTGTGCTCTTCGTGTGTAGTATCTGGCATCGTTCTTTTAGCTTAGGGGAAAATGTGACCCCTGACCCAGTAGGTATCTTGGAGAGGAGATATGCAACATTTTTACACATACAAAAGCAAAATCACAAATGAGATCTTTGTGGTATCTCAGTTGTTTCTCATAAACCACAATTAGATTTAAATGAAATGCAAACAGACTTGTTTGAGAACAAAGATTGCAGTATAGTAGACGTTCACAATAATATATGCCAAAACATTTCTCATCCATCTTCAAATTAATTTAAGCTATATTTACAACATAAATTCTATAGCCTCTTTTTGTTAAAAAAGAAGAAAAAAAAATCTGCAATAACATTTTCTTCTGGGTTTTCGCAATGTTTGCCCATTTGAAACAATTAGAACTTGTAAATGATTTTTTTCCCTCTCTTGTTTCAATTTTTATTTTTCTAAAGAATTTTAAAGACAAATCAATACTTATAACTAGGGACTCCATTAAGTCTGCTGAGCAAACAAAGAGCAACCTTCGAGCAATAAAATGTTCCTTTATACGTGTAAGTGTTTCATGATCTATCATTGTGGGTGTGCTGTACATGCACAGTGACTGCTTAAGCTGAGCATGCTTGTGAATCTGAGAGTGTCACTGTGCATGCATATTTATAAATGTGAGTGTATAAGTGTGTGCGCAAACAAGAGCAGCCCAAAGGACGTGAGCAGGTCTGGGTGAGATGAGCCATAGCCCATGTCCCGGAGCAGCCTTCACACAGCCTTCCTGTCAAGGTGCTTTAGCATGAATATCCGTGGCCTTTCAACAAAATACCAACACACCCTGGGGTCAAACCGCCAAACAAAAGACATATTTACACCAGAGAGACACAGGCATGCGGCCCAAACTACACCCTCAAAATCCCCCCGCTACATCAGGCAAAGATGGAGACATAGTGAAGAGCTCAGCTCCATGAAGCTGGGTGGATATAAGGATTGTTTGCCTTTCTGCACAGTTGGGCTCAGTCTGTTCTCAAGTGTTTGCTAACAATTCTGCCATACTGGAATTTCAGCACTTGCTCAGACCTGATCTCTGTGTTGTGTCAACAGCAGACAAGTTGGAGTGGTTCTGTGTGCGTGCATGTGTGCGTTTAGTCATGTGTAGTCATTGGTAATGTGTGTTGGACTGCGTATGCATATGTGTGCACGTGCAAACGAGATGAGCTTCGTTAAAGTAGCTTCTTTGTCTCAGAGAGAATGTGTCTCGATATGTGTGCATGGATGGCTCTTTGGCTGCAAGTTGTTGTAGGATATGTTTGTCTCTATACATGCATTCGTACAGAGTCTGTGAACCATACAAGGGTGCACCCCCCTCTTTCTCTCCCTCTGTCTTACATCATAACAGGCCCCAGGCACTGCCTGCATTTTTTTCTTCTTTTCTGTACTTTTTATCATCTCTTTTGTGGCGAAATATGAACATGACAGACGGAGGGTGGATCGGCACTAGAGCATATTGGTTATGTTTATAAATCTAGGAACAGATTGGACCGCTGATTAGCGAGCCGACCACTGATTAGCTAATGAGCTTTTAGCATTACAGTGATTGCAAGGTCATGCTGAACTTCACCCCTCCAACAACAACCACAAAAAATAAGCATGACAGAACCAGCAACACATCTATATGTTTAACGTATTATGAATAAACTGAAAAAATATTTTGCCCATATTATTTTCTTTTAGAATGTTAAGAGTGAAAATTTTTGAGTTAGCTTCACCAAATGAAACTGCAAAACTACTGAAAATGTTGATTTTTAAAAGGCTCCCATTAAAACCCCGGTCTGTCATGTTCGGACAAACAGAACATTTTTCTTTCTATTTTTGGATTTTAAACATCTTGACATATTTCTTGCAACACCTTACATTGCCTAATACATATCATGCTACATAAATCAAACAGTACCATGGTACTGTATATCAGAACACTTGATCTTAAACCAGAATGATGCTACCACAGTATGTTTTTGTAATTGAAGTTTAAATGGAAAAAGTGACAAAACTTGTAAGCCAACAAATCTTAAGCTTCCATCTATGGTCTCTAGGTGTTATTCAAATTAGCATATTATTAGTTATTATACCACAAGTTTTTTTTACTCCGTACATGGTTGGTAATGTGTCAGATCTTGTGTAAGGTATTGTATGTGTGTCAATAGAACTGGTGGTGCCAGCACACAGTGCCCGGCATAAACCACTGCAGTGACAGCTACAGTCATTTCCTTTCTAATGTGCCTTGTGCTGCCACACACACGGCTGCCAGTTAACGTCGCAACACTGTACGGTTGTTTGTTTACATGTTTGCCCAGACAAAGAGGCAGTGCCCTCTGGCCTAGCGATTGCCTGCAGCATCAGGCTATGTGAAGAGCCCTCCGAGATAGTCGACAGCATGGAATGGAAAGCGTTCCAATGTTGTGTTTGTGAAGTGGGCATGTGATGGTGCCCTCCCTCACTGATGTATTATTGCTCTCTTTCTCTTGCTCTCTCTGGACTGGGTGGGGAATCAGAGGAGAGCAGGCAGGCCACATTTATGCCAAGAATGACCTCATAGTCCCCGACTCCAGAGGAGTGGGGAACTGTCTCTGAAGCATATCCAGCACCTCGCAGCAGTTGCACAGCACTTTGTTTTTCTGTGGTTGTTTGAATGCCACAACAGAGGTTGATCACTGCAATGGTCTCCTGTTGGCTCAAGCTGGAGATTATGTTGGTCTGAAGTCTACATGCATGTTTTTGTCTGTGCTGATATTTTGCACAAGTTGCAGTTACCACTGCTGCACCCATTTCTGTTTCTCACAGACTGGCTATGTGTTTATAAAGTGTGTTCCTCGGCCCCCAGGCTGTGGCCCCACTCTTTAAAAGAGGCTTTAGAGGGGACTTCACAGCTCTGTTAATGGAAAGGTTTCGACTTTGTTTGGTGAGAGAGGCTTGTGGGGGTGCACTGAGGTTGAGTTTGCTGAAGTAATAGCCAGCCTCTGTTGGAGGGGGGCTGATGCACCAGGGATTAGACCAGTCCCTACTTGAGACTTCCCCTTTACATCTCCTCTGTTTTCTTTGGGCAGGCGCTTTTGCTCTGCTAGAGTAGCCAGGTAATCCCAGTAATCAAGAAAGCAAGGATTCTTTGGCCATGTACACTCTGCAAAAAAGCACCTAAATAAAAGTACAGAAAAATTTGTCAATCAGTAAAGAAACATAACAGATTTGTTTCTTGCATTACACCACAAATGAGCTGCCATTGTTTAAAAGAGAATCATGATACTGTATTTCCAGTTAATTTTGTTGAAGAACTGAGGAAAAGTGTGTCATTCACCTTTTAAGCCAGGACACACCAAGCCAACTGTCGGTTGTTGGGCAGCGTCAGTCCGGTTAGTTTGGTGTGTTTCATACGTCACCTCTTGTCAGGTTGATGTTGGAGCAAGTTGGCCTGATTCAGCATGTAGAATCAGCATTAGCCATCGGCGAAAGAAAGCTCTCTGGTTATTCAGCAACAAATCAGAGACCTAGAACAAAAACTCATAACCTAGTCAAGTAACCAAACAAATAATTGAAGTCAAGAGGGAAGACATAGATAGCTGCAATTTAGCTGCATTTCTCAAATATTTGAAAAATATGGATTATTAAATTACCAGACATAAAATGGTACTAAATGCTGCTTTGTTTACGATTTGTATGTGCGCATCATAACTTCCGTTTTTTTTTTTTGTGGAATGAGAAAACAGACTACTGTCCCCCCTGCAGGTACGGAAAGACACATCGTCTCACGCAGGTGCAGAATCTGCAGCTGCCGTCCGTTTGATGTGTTTACAACCAACTTTTTGGTACGACGGGAGGTAAAAATACAGTTAGATTTTGTCAGCGCTAGATCTTTGGCATCGGCTTGGTGTGTCCCTGTCTTTATCTGTATTATGTACATGGCTGATGCTTGTTCGGTCCTAGCAGACTGGGGGCTTCTTATAGGATTCCACCATTACAGGCCAGGTTCTAAGAGGGGTGGGGGGGTGTTATTAAGAATGTGAAAAAAGTGAGAAAGACAGGAATATGCAGTGCGAGGGACAGATGAGGGGTGTGATGTGGCTGAACGAAATTGTCTGAGGTGAGAGATGCAAACGGGTGTTGGAAGTTTGTTCTTTATCTACACCCTGTTGGCCCTTGTCTATCTCTAGCAACAGAAGATGTTAACACCACTCTTCTAGGCCTAGGTTGATGTGCACTGATTAAAAGGAGTGTGTAAATGTATGCATATGTATGTGTGTGTGCGAGAGCGGGTGGATTGGCGGGGGCAGGAGTGTAAATGGAATTTGTGCAGCAAACAGCTGGACTAGTTTATTTAAACACAAGCAGGCCATAGCGACTGACCCCAGACTGACTCTCTGAGAGGAGCCAGAATGGACTTTTATGACTTAGGTAGAGATGGCATGTTTGTATTAATGACATTTACCTCGAGGCATCCCAACTTGTGAAGTACTAATTGCTTAATTAAATGGATCTCTAGAGCAGACACCAATAATAATGTTGGTTTCACCAGAAGGGTCTTGTTGCGTGATTAGGTAGTTGAATTATAGCAGTTGCAATTTAAGGGTGGGTATACCTACTTTAAAAATTTAATTTAACAGTGTACAAGTTAGATATTTTATTTAAATTACACTACAAATTACTTCACTGTAGAAGCAATACAATTTTACTGTGTAGCTATTTGATGATATAATTTATAATCACTCACTCACTATCCTTCGGCTGAGTCTCTGATTTATCAGGAGTCACCACAGTGGAATGAACTGCCAATTACTCTGGCATATGTTTTCTGTGGCTGATGCTCCTCCATCCACAACAATTTATTATTTTGTTTTAAAATTTTATTTAATTGGACTAATAATTATTTATTTCTAATTTAATCTAAATTAATTATTAGAAAATATTATTATTGAATTAAATCTGGCACCAAACCTGTAGGTCTTTTGAATGAATGAACACAATCTCAATTATGTGGCATTAAACACATGAATTGATCAACCATTAAACAGTGTTTTAAAAAGTAACGTTCATAAAAAATACCAGCCATTTCGTGAAATAATTTGCTTTTTATTTCAGTATTTTTGGTAAAGGTTTTTCAGTTGATCAAATCAATAAATATCACTTTAAGTATGAATATTGCATTGTGTGATGCGTGTTCGCAATAAGTGTACCACTAGAAAAACACTGCATTGTAATAAAGTACCTATTACCTTATTGTAATAAAGCTACTATGTTTTGAAAACAGCTGAGCTAATCTGTAGTTTGTAGCCATTTTTAGTCACTCCCCTAATAAACTGATAGAGGTGTCTTACTTAATTTTAACTGATTATTATGCTGAAACCATAACATATTTTAAATATTTTCTTTTAATGCATATTTTTTGCTGGAGATTCCTGTAGAGCCACAGATGCAGATCTGAATCATCAGATCATTCTATTCCATTGGTATTACTGATATGCCTGTTTGTGGGTTTTTAATATACATGTAAATGTAGCTGAGTGTGTTGAAATGTGATTTCATGAGTGAATTTGGTCCTCCGTAGTCAAGCATGCACCCCCTCAAACAGTTTACATCTGAGAGAGAGGGAACGAGCAAACGAAGGGGCATTTCAGAGAAAAATGGCATACTTCATATGCATTTAGATAGACATACTGAAATATAACCTTTTGTATCTTCAATCCAAATCTTTCCAGCAACACTTATTAAATTATTCCCTAATTGGTCACGCAACAAAGGCAGCTGATGAAAAAGACAATTTCTTGCTTTTAATTGGCCATTTCACGTGCCGTCCGTGCTACACCTGTGCATTTGTAATGAGAGTGGGATATTAGCAAAGGCCCTGGCAGACCCGACAGAGATCAGATCGGCTGTCAGTGAAATCGGGAATGAGCAATAGTGCTCCAATGTGTTACGAAAGCTACACTAACAGAATGAGAAGAACCAAACTAGCCTCGATCAAGATCCTTTTAGCTCATAAACACTCTCATTTAAATCTTTTTTTTCCTTCATCCTTTTAGTGAGGCTCTGTATTTTTAACCTTCCTTTTTTACCCTGCTTTGGTGGTGCCACTAGTGGCATTTTGCTTTAAAATAACCCCCCATTGTCCCGAGCTGGGCTCAATAGTTGGTTTCATTGTGTGCCTATGGGAAGCAGAAACTGAACAGGCCATAAACGCAGTCCTATAGCAAGGAGAGGTCGCGCAAAGGTGAACTTTTACTCCTAATGGAGGCTCCAGCTTTAGCCCGGCCCGTATGGCTCTCTGCTTCTTTTGATTGCCTTCTTAACCGTCAGCGCCAGGGCGTCCGCCTGCCTCACAGAACAGAGCATGACCATTCTTTCTCTTTTTCCTCACACTCCTACCCCCCCTTTCTTCAACCCCACCACCTCTCCATCCCCCTGCCTGGTATTGTGTAGCACTTGTCCTTTGTTCCAGCTTTTGCCGCATCTGGCCTTAGATATAAGGAAGAACGGGAGAGGAAGCTTAAGATACCTTTAAAAAAGAAAGAACGGCCATTTCCACAAAAAAAAGCGAGCAGAAAAAAGGCAGAAAGAGAGCGAGGGAGGAAAATCCAAACAGCAGAGGTCAGCAGATAGACAACAGTGCCCCCCCTTTGACCCTAGCCTGAGATGAAGGCAGTAAAAGGAATGCCTAGTCTAAGACTCCCCCTGCTCACCAGCCCACTGCTGGTGATAAAACTCCAGACATTCTCTCATTTGATGGTGCACTGCCATGTCAGTAAATTCCTCCCCAATCTTTTTTTTTTTTTCTGCCTTTAAGGTGATGTCGTTGAGTGATATTGGTGGCATACATATATATATGAAAAATAAGAAAAATAGAAATAAGATAAATTATTGGTCTCTGGTAAAATACACTGTATGTTACACAACAAAAGCCTTTTCATTACAGTAATATTACTATAGGGTAAAGATGATGAGTGCCTAAAAGTTACCTTAATGTAAAGGTAAAAGTAAATTTAAAAAGAACCGCCTGGAGTGACTTAACACTGTTTAATAGTTATTTTTCTTTTAATAGCAATCATAATAATAATAATATTAATAATATATTAATAAATAATAATAATAATAAATTATTTATTAATAATTAATAGTAATAATAAAAGTAATAAATAATAATTTTCTGATATTTTTCAAACTGTAGACAGTTTGTGGCTTTAACTGTGGCTCACACAATCAAAACTGTGAATTGTAATGAAAAGAATCTGAATTATCCATTTTATAATTAAGAAGCATGAAGCTTAGCAGATGCCTCTGTGAACGTTTTTCGTCTCCAAGTTTTGCTCTTTCTTTATTCCTCCTTTTCTTGTTCTCTCCCTTCACCCCAAGCACTCCTCCCTTGCTTTTTCTCAGCCTGAAAAGAGGAGCAGAGCTATTGTTTCCTTAAAAGTCTACTAATTCCCCCCTCAAAGGATGAAATGGAAGTGTCCAACTGTGGTAACAGCAGGAGGACATAAATCAAGTTGGAACCTCTGAGCTTAGTCTCCTGGAGCTGACCAGGGTCACAGGGTCACTAGAGGGGATTTAGGCACATTAAGGCCAGAGTACTGCAGTGTATGGTGCAAGTAGGTTGAGGTCAGAAGCTATAGAGGCCAGATATGTTTTTATCCAACATGTTATGCACAATATGCTGTGTATGCAGTCGTTTATTCACTGAGGTAAAAAAAAAAAACCTTCCTCATTTAAGTCACTGTTTCATTATTCTCCCTCTAGGGAGATGCAAAGAAAAGGAAAACATGACTTTTATTGGTGTTCTTAGACAATGCAACACTTTTTCTGTTAGCAAACATTTCCTAAACACATTAATTCCTGTGGTGCATATCAACTGTGTTACATCTGGCCTCAGAATTTGAAGCTTGCAGTGGTTTAAAATAATGTAAAAAAGGAAAAGGAGTCTCTTAAAGTGCACTGAGAAAAACACCACTTTCTTCAAAGTGCTTTTGAGCGTTTTGCTTAGCAGGCGATATATATTAAGCCAGCGCAAGTTTGTACAAGTCATAATCTTTGTGAACATTTCTGTGTTATGGAACAACTCTCCTGACACTCCCACTGGAGTACTAGAGGATTAGAGCAAAAAATCCCCCAATTACCCATCTGATTAGTTATCTGGGTTGATCTGGACAGCAGCAGGCTTGGACGTGACTGCGTTTACACACAGCACAAACACCAAGTCACATTTAAATCATATGTTGCATCTTTTTCTTTTGTTTTTTTACAGGTTCATTAACGCAAGAAGAAGAATAGTGCAGCCCATGATCGACCAATCCAACCGAGCAGGCAAGTCCCCCATAGTTTCTGTATTCAAGTCCCGCAGGCGAAAGCCCCCTGCAAGCCATGCACCCGGAGGCCCACCTGCCGGTAAATACTTAGCCCAGCCTGGATGTCAACAATGATTGACCACTAAAATCCATCCAATTAACCCAAAGCACTAATCATGCTGACTTGGGCACTACATAACCCAATGACGAAGAGAAGCAAGCAAACGTACAATGGGTTATAGCATTGAAACAATAACTACAGCTGGATTCTTTTACTTTTTAAACTTGTTATCCTACAAAGGCTAAGTGGAGAACAATTTGATCAAGTAAAGATATGAATCTATTTTTATTCTCCCTTTTTTGTGGCCATGTTTGTCTCCCAGCACAGTTATTTCTGCTAGTGAGCAGTGCCCCTGGTGCATGGCTTGTTGTGGACTGCTGTAAAGTTTATTACCTGTAATAGGGTTCAGGGGGCAGGGTTGCATTAGGGACTCAGTAAAGTTCAAAAGCATTCAGTGGGGTTGAGCTGTTGCTTTTGACCAAATAACCTCCTAGCACACACACACACACACACATGCACACACACGCACACACACACAAACTTTCAACAGCTTGAACACACGGTAAGTATATCTCTACTAGCTTGTATGGGAAAACAATAATGCATATTTTTTATTACACAGTTTCACCAAGTGTCTAAAAATGTCTCCCATGCCTATAGGATATAGGATTAGTTCTTTGATCCCAGTGCTTAAGCTTCATTGGGCATGTTCTGTCAAGTGTTGTATCTCTCACGAAACCCCAAGAAACTGTGCGAAATGCCCCAGTCTGCATGTATGTTAACAGATGATGTTTCTCCTGCTACTGAAACTTAATTAAAAACACTAATTGACCACTCTTCATTTCCCCCACATTCCCTCACCATGCTTTCCTGCAGTAAGTCAAGGAGCTCCCTACAACCCAGATGGTCAACCCATGGGAGGCTTCGTGATGGACGGCCAACAGCACATGGGAATCAGACCACCTGGTAAGACCTTGGCGTGTCTTCTCCTCTGACATCTCCCACCTTCCCACAACCCCCCAACTACATCCTTCTGAATTTTACACTGAGAATCTTGGCTAGCACAGGTGTGGTCCAATACATTACACCCCGTTTTGTCCCTTTACATTTTTTTGTTTTCTGAGATTTTGCTTTCAAATACCCATCTTTCCAGAATTTGCTGTGCATTCTGAATCTAAGCCTATTCTACCCTGTGCAACTGGTCACTGTTGCTAACCACTCATCCCCTCCCACCTCACAAGTTAAGCTGCAGGATTTGTCCAAAGCCAGGCTTCCTTCCAACCTTTAGCCTTTGAATGCATTATTTACTTGTTTGTTTACTTGTATTGTCTTATTTGTACCATATGGTGTTTCTTCTCTTTTCTTTTAATAAACTGGGATTTGTGCTTTTGTTTCTTGAACTCCTGTCTCTGAGCCATGGTCTGTTTATTTTCTCATCTTTCGGCATCTTCTTCTTCGATTGTTTTCTCTCCTTCTAGGGCCTATGAGTGGGATGGGAATGAATATGGGCATGGAGGGACAGTGGCACTACATGTAACCTTCTAGTTAACCAATCGCAAAGCAATGGGGGAAGTAAGTACAAAAGCAGGGTCACCAAGCATCCTTGAATTTTATCATGTTTTCAGCAATTAATTTGATTTGCTTTTACTAAAAAAAGGGAGAGAAATGTCTTTTGAACTGTTCAACACGCTGCTTTTTTCTGCTTATCAATACTAATATTTCCTGGTCCTGTGGGTGAAAAGCTTTGAGCAAGGTGTTTATGTGCTGTGTAATCTATGCCTTTTTTAATTTCTGCACATTTCTGGCCATGTTACTAAACAGTGCATAGAGTCATATAGAAAGGGGAAAATAAGTGTGGGCGAGTGAGAAAGACAGACGAGAAGGAATAGCTGTGTGGGGAAGGAGGCAAATGGAGGGTGGGGGGATTGAGATTGGGGTTTTGGTCGGAGAAGGGGAGGGGTGTGTTACCATAGCAACAGACTGATTGGCAAAATGTAAGCAGTCTGCAGCAGTGCAAGGAGAGAAAAGTGCATGTCCCCAAAGTGTCATAAATCTGTCTCCCTACAGTTGATGCATGAGTTACATTTATACACCAACCTGCAAGGCAACGCACAAAGAATCGCTCTCTCACCCCACAGCCAAACACATAGCCACACATTTGAAAATTATGTCAGCCTTGCATGGAATTTTTAGGTGGAGCTGGTTTTATCGACTTGGTCCACTATTTTCTTTTCTATCTTTCCTAATAGGATTACTAATGGCAAAGGCAGGGGAGATGAAGAAGTGCAAAATGGAGGTGTGCACAGCAGGGTACACAGCTTAGTCCAGCCTAATTGACTATATCCAAATTAAATATGCCATCACAAGCGGTGTGACAAATGGATTTGACTTATTCGGTATACAAAAATAGCGATCATTAATGCAGCCAAGCACAGAATGCCTCTGTTGTCAAAGATACTCTCAAATTCACTGTCTTTAACCACGAGACACAGGATGATAACACAAGCTCTGTGCTTTAAAACATCACGTCCCCGCTTTGTGTGCATGTCTAAACACTGAGAGTGTTTCCCGGTGTCCAAATGGCTGCTTAGAGCAGCTGCTGTAGTTCCCAGAAGACACAAGAGAAACCTGCTTTAAACAGCCTCAATTTGCTTGCCGAATTCTGTAATTGGGCCGCGTGTGGAATCTTAGATGAGATGGGTTGAGGGGAAAAAGAGAGCAAGAGAGAGGGGGAAATGAGGAAGAAAAAAGAGGTAGAGTGTGACAGAAATATGTCGCCATGGTGAAGAAATGCCTGGTCTTTATGGCTTCATCACTGAAATTTCCTAGCTTGTCTAATTTAAATATTGTTACTATAGTTTCTAGGTCAATTAAATATAAGTGATGTGTTTTATACTTTGCGACCAATTAAATTAATAGGTTATTACAAAAAACGTTATCTTATTTGATTAAGAGACCAAGGCTTCATTATATTTTATAAGCAATTTTCATTAGTTGAGGAATTCTCCTCAAGGCGAGATTAGGCAGTTATTTGCTGGGAAGTCCCAAGACTTGAAATTAAGGTGTTCCACGCAGTCACACTGCAACATTACTTAAAACCAAAGCCAATTAAACCTACTTAGCAAAGCGTTATGCTTTCTGCCCATGACGATTATAGAGCTTATAGCTCTCCGAAACAATACACCTGTCAGCGTGGATAAAGCCTAGCTACTCAAGCAGAAGAGGGTGAGCCTTTGATAAGCGAGGGAAAGACTGTTTTATGACCATTTTCCCCATAGCGCTCTTTGTGTTTCTTCAACAAAATTAGCCAAGGGTGGCCAAAATTCTTTCATTTTAATTTCAAGACAATAGTGAATGCAGAGAGCATTAATTATGGGCATATGGACAAAAATGTTGCTCTCCCCGTCCATACTTGAACGCAGCTGGTATGCTTTGGTGAGCTGGAAGCTCTGCTGGAGACTCCTTTGTCTGAAATTTCATTCCTCCCATTCATTAAGCAGAAGTTTGTTAACCTTTTGCAGGGTCAAGGTACCCATTTTTCTGCTCTGAACTTTTACTTTTAAAGGGGGAAAGGGTCTTCAGGGATTTGCCTGCTGTATTGTGTATGCTAAACATCCCCTGTTGATTCGGTCCCATGGCACCTCTGAAAATAGACAGGCAAGGAACTCAATGTATTGATTGACTTATTAAGTGAAAAACCACATTTGCAATGTGTGCCCTTTTCACATCCGAGCATTGCTTTTCTGATAGAGTGAATGTTTTCCTACCTTGCCAAACAGCGTTGTCAAGGATTGAAATCAAATAGAGCTGATGACCCCTCAAAAGCTTGGGTCAGGCCTTTTAGTAGTAAATAATTGCAGGGGCATACAGATTACCACTTCACATGCTAGTACAAAACAACGACCATTCTAAGGCTGAAGCCTAAAAACATATAACCAGATCAACAACAAAAGGGCTTTTTATTTGTACCCCTTTGAACTTGAGCTTGATTTGTTGCTCTGTATTGGTGCTGTCACAGGGTTAGTGGCCTTTCTGCTCATGGCACGTGCACGCACCCAGGTGAGGCCTCTCAAGTGACAGCCTTTGTAAATTTTCACCTTTCGTCTTTAATTTAAGCACAATGGTGCCGTTTCTCTGAGGGGCTCTCAGAGTGAGCCACAGACCTTTGCTCATTGTTTAAAGTGAGATAAGTGAGGGGAGAACATAGAATAAAGGCATGGCTTATTCTACCTCATTTGTCATTGTTGTGGCTTCCTCCTCTGGCATAAAGACTTGGCCCGTGCTTAGGACACAGCACAGTCTATTTCTACCTACCAGCCATTTAGTGTTAAATTTCACATTTGTATGTATTCGTTATTAGTATTATTTAAAAATCACCTTTCCTAGGATGGGATTAAAAGGTTAGTGTTAATCAGAGAGTAGATTTATCCATGTCTGTCCTCTAATAAATAAGTCAATTTTATAATATAGGCACATCATATTGACTTATTGACTGGTGGGCTAATAATATATAGATTTCATCATAGCTTTGTTCTCCTAGATAAATATAAAATGTGCAAATAAAGCATAACAACAGCTACATATCGACCTTCTGGTTGACCTTAGTGAGGGACAACCTTCCGGTTGACTAGTCGGGTATGAATGTGGCAGATTCCAGACCTGATGGATATGGCATTGAGTACTGATCCCTAGTGCAGGCAGCAGCAAAGTGCCGTGTTCAGGCCAGTGAGTAAGTCCCTAGAGAGCCACCCTGTCCCACTACACAGATTCCTCTTCTAGTCTCTTTCCATTCATTACAGAGGACAGTCCTCTCATACAAACACATGGCTCATATGCTTTCCGCTGCTGTAAATGCAAAGTGAAACTTTCCTTGTAAAGGAAACTTTCGGCTTGATGACCTCCCAAAACATAATACAGATGCTGTTATGACTGACTCTGACAAAAGCATCACCAGTGATCGTTATAATCTTCTGTTTTTTTTCTTCTTTCCTAGGACTACAGAGCATGCCAGGGGATTACCTGTCACACAGTGGCCCGGTGGCTATGGCAATGGGGCAACCAAGCTACAGTGCTTCCCAGATGCCCCACCACCCTGCTCAGTTGCGGCACGGCCCTCCTATGCGTTCATACATCCCTGGACACCTCCATCACCCGGCGATGTTAATGCACGGAGGACCGCCTCACCCTGCCATGCCCATGTCAGCCTCTAGCCCCCCAATCTTCAATCCAGGAGACCCAACAATGGGAGGACAATACATGGACATACATGCCCAGTAATTTACTAAAACGGATTCTTTAAATGACTGCAATGGACAGACGAGGGCGCTGCGATTGGTTTTTTTCTTTGGGGCTTGCAAAGCACCAATTACATACTGACTTTTTTTACAGAGACTAAGGAGCTTGCATCTTGGCTACAGTTTTGGACCAAGAAAGAAGCCAATTTCTGTAAACTCTGAGACACTTTAAAAGGAGGTGCCCTTTGCATAGACGCAAAAAGAGAGAGAAAGAAAATTTGAATTTATTACTATATCAGCCTCTAAAGGGGAGGGATAAGGACATACTGTATACTGTTGTAAAACTGCATTGGACTTTCATAAGAACTGGGAAAAAAGTATTGTAAATGCTATCGTATTGTTCTGCATATTATGTTGTTTCTAATAGATTTTTTTAAAAAAGGATGTGAACTTTTTTCTTTCCACACTATGTGTGTGCCATCTCCATAAACTTTTGGCCTCCTTCATAAATCACTTTGCGTTTAAACCAGAAAAAGAAAAAATATATGTGAATAAATCAATAATTCATTGAATACATGTTTGCCAGGCCATTTTTTTTGTCCTGTAAGGGAACGGATATTCCATGACCTGTCTTGGCCTTAGGAAGAAACTAAGTGATATGTACCTGTCTGAGCCACATCGTCCTGCCTTTGGGAGATCTTCATTTTGCATTCGCAGTTCCCAGTCTGTACATCATAATGGAACTGCCCCCATATCATCATTGGAATCAATGAAAATTATTTTCACTTACCTTTACTGGATGTGTGAGACGCTGAATGTGAAAAACAAGCCTGTGTGAGGAACTGTGTGTGCGTGTGTATGTGTGTGTATGTGTATGTGGATGTGTGTGCGCATGTGTGTGTGTGTGCGTGCGTGTGCGTGTGTGTGTAAAACCAACCCATCAAACTTTCAGAGTTCAAATTATTTGGGAATCGGGATTCATATCTGCTTTTGATTAAGCCAACCTGTTTGGGAGATATGGGTTTACCATGTTACTATCGCTTGTTTAAATTTTGAAGAGTTTATGTATACACTGTAAAAGAATAAATTTTGTGTAAAAAGAGGGGAACATGAGCTATTTTATATATTTGTGGATTTCGGCCCGGATAGATTTGACATAAAACTGTTTTTTTTTTTTTTTTTTCATATCTTACTTTTACTGAATATAACATTCAAATTGTGTAATGATGTAATTTATATAACACTACATTTTTATAGTGTTTTTTATAGTATTCTAGCCTTCTGTTGCTGAATAAGAGTATAGCATTCCCATTAACAATATATATATATATATATTTTGTTGTTGCAGAATTCAACATTTTTCTCCACAATCCACAGATACAAAAGTGCATGTATATAAACAATCCTCGTTAGATTATTTTTTAAATTATTGTATAATTATATTAATTATTGTTATTAATCTTTTTAGTGTTCAAAATGTTTCTTTATTCATGTCCCGGTTGCAATGTTCATTTTAAATGAAACCTCTAATCTATTTTCCCAAACAATCACACTGAGGTATTATTTTTTGTGATATAATTGAGAATATAATCCTATACCTTATGATGGTGCTTGAATCAAACTTCATGGGTCTATAAACCATCTATAGATTCAGCCAAGGATAACTTGAGACATTTAAAGGCTAGGTCTGCGGGTTTATCTCATCTAAAAATGCTTAGGTCACGCCTTTCACTGCAGTGTCCACAGAGCAATTAAGTTCTGAATAACACAAGTGAACAGGTTATTTTGTAAGTTGCACGTAATTACATTATTTTTGTATTGTAATTAATTATAATAGCACAAGTTACAAGAGCGCGGTAATATGAGGTGTGAACACTAAGCCCTAATGGACAAGGTGAGTGATAATAATTATCAAAAGGATACATACCATAAGTAGACTGAAATGGTGTTTTTCAAAAATGCTGCACGTTCAACTTTCCAACGTTTGCTAATGTGCAACAAATGTGCGGCCTGCTAGAAAGAGGCTCAAACAGGGGGCTAGATGAGGTGGAGGGACGGATAAAGGAAGAATTATCCCCCGTTTAGCATTAAAATTCATTTAGATAAAATTGCCACAAACACTTAAATGGGAAGATTAGTTCCCCCTCACGCCTTATTTCACTCACTCAATGGCTCCGTCAAGAGCGCTTGAAACGGCATTATCCAGACGACGGCTGTTTCCAAGCTACCCGCTAAAACCAAACGCTTAAATAATTCTGAACCAGACACAGCTAGGCTAATCGAAATGTATGTTTAGGTTACGATAGATTCGGCAAGGAAAGGAAGTTGTATTCACGTGGGAATTCTGAAATACGTACCCAGCCTGTAACTAAAGGGTGACGCCAGGTTAAACTACACTCCCATAATAAATCAATAAGTTCCCTTTTTTTTTCAAACCCGTTCTTCAGTTTTCTATCGCCATTGTGTTTTTATTACCTTCTCTTCGCTGAATGTTTCGCTCTTAAGCGACGTTGAACACTGGCGACGCTTTAATGACACCGTTTCAGCTCCTCAGATCTGAATTCCTCCGCCGTTCGCCATTCGGTGCTCTGGAGACACGGGCAGAGATAAATCCCATGTTTGACTGCCATCTTTAGGGGATCTGGAAAACTGTCCTTAAGGGAGAGTGTATATTTGATAAGCGTTTGATGTTTATCGAGATACTTCATGATTATCAAAACGACTCGGTTGCTAAAATGATATAGGCTATATATTTAAAAATAAATTAAAATAATAAACTTTTTATTTTAATTATGGTAAATGAAAGAAGCTAAATGTTGTGATGATTGTTTTCACATTTTATATGACTATTATGTTTACAATATAGTTTACTATTTAATCATATTAATAAACAGTATTTGGATCTATATGTAGTTGCTAATTTAGTATTCTTTTTGATGCACCTACAGTTAATTGTTGTTGCTGTTGTAATTATTTTAATGTGTAGAGTTAAATGTGTAGGCTAACAGTAAAACATTTTGCGTGTACTTTACTGCCCAATACACAACTAAACCTTTCATCGCATGAACAGACTTTTAGTAAATGTGTCATTTATCCGAACTCGAATGCTAGTTAAAATAGGTTTTCTGTATTTTGTTATGTTAGTTCGCCATGGGTAAGTAGTAAGTTTCATAATGAGCGTTTCGTGACCTTTGCAAATGAACACGATTATTGATTTTCTTCATTTATCCGCAGTCAAAGACACGTAATGACGACGCCTTTTCCATCTGTTGTTTAAGAAGAAAGAAGAAAGCTTTTATCTGGCTTTGACCACATACTGAACTCTGTGAGTAATGACTGAAAGAAATTTGTTCCATAAGCACAGAGGTGCCCAAACAGGACTTTCTGCCTCCCATAAAGAGCAGCATAGGCTGTGCTGTTGCATGTTTCTGTCATCTGTACTCTGTATTCAAGCAGTTTTGCTTCGGTTTGAAAACTTTCACAAAGGGTCGTGTGTCTTCGCAGTAGCAGTGGCAGATGCAAATGTGGTCCACTCTCCATTAACTGGCCATGTTTGAGAGGGTTATGTCCACTCTGCATGAAGTGTGTGTTTGTGTCAGTGACTTTTTGTATGTTAGTGAAAAATAACGCAGACAAGACATTCTCACAATGCAGTGTTTTTTTTTTTTTTCTTGCAAATTTAAACAAGGCTTAAATGATCACAATAACAAAAATTGTAGGCTATGACTTAAAAATATGTCAGTAAGTTAATAATCATTTTGCTTTATTTCAAGCATCTGCAATGCAAGAATTAACTTTATTTTCATTCTGTCCAATTAAAGCAACAGTATTCAAATAATTTTTTATGTTTACAGCATGTGTTAATATGTAAATCCTATGTTTAGAATATTTCCGAATCAAATAGTTTTGATATATTAAACATTTAGGCTCATCTCACAGGCCAACCCCAAAAAACAAACAGCTACACAATAACCTAAATAAATGAACAGGCTAGTTGATTTATATAAAATTGCAAGACCAATAAACAGAATTGCGAGAAGTCGGTGCCTGTGTCTGAATGAAAGTGTAATTTTGTTTCACAGACGTCTCAAGCGTGTTACCACATACAATAATGTTATGTGGCAGCTGGTGGACTACTAGAGAGAAGTCTGGAGAGAAGAGATGGAGTGTCCAAAACTGCAGGGCCATTTTGGATGTCATCTGTTTCCTTGGTGACTTCGCCCACCCCTGAAAGCCCCTGGGCTCCGGGATTGTTGGAGAGAAACGCGCTATTTTCTGCACTATCATCTATCACTGTCACCACGTAATGATTCCCCTCGCAGCTCCTTATTGATGTTTGTAATTGCATTATCTCATAAGGGGGTGATCAATGAAAGCGGGCTGCATTCGGGGGTCAGAGGATGCAGGATTGCTTTCTTGTCCGTTAGATTCAATAAGAGCTTATTATACAGCTTCGTTCTCAACAATTAAGGAGTATATATATATATATATATATATATATATATATATATATATATATATATATATATATACTCCTTATATATACTAATATCTGCTTTGTGCAAAAATAACTATTAAGTAGAATTATTTTCATAGTATGACAAAATTTCACCGTATCACAAAATATCACACAATTAAATTGCAACGTCCTGATTGTGCAGGATCGGACCTTAAATGATTTTAAAACATAAAGTTTTAAATAAATTGCTTTTGATGGCATTAAGTTGTCCAAAACGAAGCCTTCAAATTAATAATAGTGTAGTGATAATAGTTAGTAATAATGTAGGTTTTTCGGCTTTCAGGGGGAGGGTTAGTTGGTAAAGCCCACGAATCAAACAAATGCGTCATTTTGTACGGCTGATAGGAGCAATTCCAAATGATGCATCTACACAAATGAGAAAGATCGTATCTCTAAAGATTGCATATTAATAAGCATATTTATATTCACATACCCTACACAATTATTTTATACAATGCTTTAACAAAAAAACACAATCAGTTTATATGTAGCCCTATATCAACTTTAAGATTATGGTTTGCTTTTTTATAACTATAATATTTATATTTTGTTGTTTATGCACAGATGAGCTTTCATCAGATAAGAACACAGATAGGCTACCCGTCGTGTTCATGCAAGTACAATGACGCTTATATTGGAATGAAGTGTAAAAGTTGTGACATTTGGTCTCAATAATTTTTTTTTTTTTTAAATAATAATAATAATAATAAAATTATTATTATTATTATTATTAAAAACGTAGTAGGGTACTTATTTGACTATTTAGGCTACTTATGTGCTTTGTTACAACTGGGACATCGTGCAACAGAAGCGCGGGATATCTGTGAAGCTCTCTCTCACTTTCTCCCTCGATCACTATCAAGGTCAGCGCGGCTGCGGCTTACGGAGGACAAGCGCTGGTAAAGCATCCTCGGATGTCAGTGAAAGGTGCGCCAGCCCGGCTCCCATCTTCACCTGGTGAGATCCGATCCAATAATAGCCGTTGTGTGTTAGGCTTTAATGAGAGCTCTCCGACCCCCACCTGCCCAACAGTCCCGATGAATGCCAAAACGCACTCAGCAGCATCATCTCTCCGCTCTCTTTTATGTTATGAGGTATTATGTTGCGCGTACAATAACCACTTATGTTCTCCCGTCGCTTTGATCCCGGTGAGACGGTGAAGCACGGTGCATCTGCTGTTCGGGGCGGAAGATAAACGCAACACGCATTAAAAGAGCATATCAAGTTATGAGAACTTTTGCACAATCACGGAAGTAATGTAGAATTTTAAATAAAAGAAACACATTTTTCGATAATAAATCAACAACAATAGACAAAATACATGCGCTATATATACGGGACAATTAAAGATTTTTTAGTTCAATAAATTATTCATTCAAAATAGAATTGTAGTATGTAACTCTTAACCAAATTATTACAGACACCTTTGAAATAAAATACAAAGATGTTTTATTTTATTTTTACAACATTGATTATTATAATTGTGTTGCGTTCGTCACAGAACATATACAGATAGTGCACCCGTCGTCGAGGCAATTCATCAAATTGACAATATTTTAGGCTTATTAGAAATTATTATTTTAAAAGCTAATGATGCGAGATCTAGATGCAAGATAAATGTGTAGAATAATAAATAGAACAAATAAATTTTTTGTCATTTTAATTATATTTTAAGCAAGTGCAAACGTTGATACACATTGACAAACTTTGATAGCCTACAGTATAAAATCCCTGTTTGTCACATGACTGGAACCGAAGGTGAAAAGGTCACGACTACTTTAGGTAAATATGTGAGCTGCAAGTTGAGACAAGGCAGAGAGTCACAAATTCCACTCGCATAGCAGAAGAGTGATAAACCTCTGACCCGAGGCCAGTGGCCTCCTCATTTATTTATTTTCGGAGGCTGTAATTCGGTCTATGGAAGCGTTTCTTTTTGATGTGCCACTTTTGGTGTAAGAATCTAACGGACAACGAGCCAAGAATGACCAAAACACAGCAAAAAAAGAACTATTCAATATTGCAGAACAAAATTACAGCACCCTATTCTAATAACCTGGTTTACAGTTTGAATATCCTGCAAAATTATGATAAAACAAGAAAACTGCCAGTGTAATGAAACACCACTGAATGAAAGGTTTAAGTTGCTAAATATCTGGAAACAATAATAAAAAGTTGATACATTTTTTTAAAATGAATAACTTATATAAAATAAATAAAAAAACTTATATAAATAAAATATAATGACTTAAAAAAACAATATTGTCTAATTAAATATTTTTTGTTATTATGGGAATTAGGTATTTTGAACATTTGCTTTGTGTGACTAAGAAGATACTACTAATATTAGGGCAATGAAAATAAGGAATATATATATATATAATCCTTTTTATTATTGCCCTAATATATATATATATATATATATATAATTTATACTGTTAACTATAAAAACACTATTTTTATCACGACAATAAAATTACTTCCTACATGGTAGTCTAGAAATAATTGCAATTACATTTAATACAATTTTACTATTGCATTTTTTGAAAAGGAATTTAAACTTTTAATTGCTCGTGCGTATGCATATGTATTTAACTCCTTTAAAATGTGAATAGGCTATAATATATACGGTGATATATTTTTTGATTGTTTGCTTGTTCTTATTATTTGTGCAACCCTAGCCTATTTATCCCACCAGACGTTTTTGACGCATTGGTCTGCTTTTCCTCTGCACACGGCGTCTTGTGCGCTGGACTGATTCAGTATAGTAATGCTGTAAATGAAACAGTTGTTTATTCACACATCAAGCCCCGTTTTAAGACAACCATTTCCTAATGATAAATTAAATCCGGTAGCGATTTAAAAGTAACACCCAGAGTGTATCTGTGCCTTACAGCGCGCATAATTATCAGTCACACATCCGTGGCGGGTTAAAAATGTCAGCAAGAAGCTCTCTCACCTTGTCAATTTTTCGGAGTTGCGTGTTTTCACTTTCCCACCCTGAAGTCGTAGTGCGTGAATCAGACACAAATACTGTGTTATTGTTGCAGTGAAGAAACCCACATATCCACAGGATGAGATCAGAAATGTATTCGCAATGTTCATTAAGTAAATCTAATTATAAGTTTTGGTATGCAGCTGTTTTTTACTTTTAATCAACGGGAGTCATTTTCACACGTTATCACGAACGCTTCATTTGTAAACACCGTACAGGCGAAGGGAAACTTATTTAGAGAGAATGCAAATTCCTCATGGGTAAACAAGACAATGATATATTCAATTTCAACACAATACACGAATAAAACAATCACATATATGAACGTTTGTATCTCTTTGTGCAGCCTCGCATCATTAACGTTCAATAAAGGCTGCGCAATTTTGTTATTTTTCTAGCTGACTTTTTAGCATGATTAACAGATTATATCATTGCACAAAAGCATCAAAATAGATTATCCCGCTAACTCATTCATGCATGCATTTTTGGTAATCTTTATATTTATCCATTATTCATCTGCTGTTTTCTTTCAGTCATCTCTCACCGTGGGCATATTGTTACGGATGAATATTTAGCTTTTGTCTGACTGTGAATCTGGCGTTAGACCATGTGACAGGCCACAAGTTTATACCAGTCGGACTGTTTATTTTACACACGCATTTAAGGCACACCCATTTAGGCAACACGGGGATGGGCATTTTGCTGGATTACCAATTTAGCTGTCATGGTGACATGACGCCAAAATATCAAAATGACTAAGAAAAAAAAATCTGAAATTTTGTGAAAATGTGCACTTGAAATAACCTGCTTTATATCGTGGAGAAAGAAGCAACAGAAGCTTCCAGAGAGCTTAATCCCGAACACGCACAACCCAAAGCCATGCTTTCTGCGGTGTAGTTTATGGTCCATAGACAGTTTATAAAGAGCAATGTAGTCTATCAGACTGGCTGACTGCCTCTGCACAAGAGATTCAGTTAGAAAGAGTGTATGACTCTTCAGTGGAGGTTTTCAGGTAACAGTGGGGAGCCCATCGGCTACTTACCCTAAACCAAACATTAAAAGAAGTGGAAACGCGTCTTCTACCTCTTTAAACTGAAAAGCAGAGGAGAACATGAAGAATGAATGACACGACTGCAATATATTGTGTTGTTCTGCTCCTGTGGTGTAGTAGCCTATTTGTCCAGTGTTTGACAGAGAATATAGCCTACCACTCTCATTGTAGCTTTTTTTTTTTTTAAGTTGACACAAATATAAGTTTTCTTACGTAATATTTCCCACTTTTGCAGTAGTTTAACGTCTCCTTATGACAACATGTTAGAATACCACAGAAGTAGGCTACTATCTGAAGTGTAACAGACAAATACATTGATGTTAGCAACCAAATATTTGAGCTGATTCGAAAGATGTGTCACATCCATCCCTGCAGTCTGTTTATGTCTAAGATAAATCCCTCTCCACTTAGATGTAAAGGAAACAAATCCATCTGATAAGCGACCCCTTGCCCCCACCTTTCACACTTTACTTTGGACGAGGCTACACGTTTAGCATAAAAGCTTTTAGTGCGCCGTGCCACAGTCCGAGGCAGGCTATTGTTAGGCTGCGTGATGGATTAGCCTGAGATCCAACTAAGAATGTTAGTGTTACACGCTATAACATTTTTGAATTTATTAGGGTTTGTATAAGCAGGGTCATCGGCACTAAATGGGATGTCAATGGGTAAAACACAACGCAAAGATAAATAATAAGCACTTTAAATGAGTAACCTGAGTTGCAGATCCGGGATAAAAGCATTATTTGAACTGAAGGGTGTTGGCTAAGGGGTTAAGAGGACAGACGAACCAGTCTAATGCCGCCAGGTGTTTTTGACTGGATTTTACATTAAAAACAACATCCATCAGCCCGAGTCATGTTTTATTTTATTTTATAAATCCGGTACATCTTTTTTTCCAGATTTATGTGCTGCTTTGACGCTGCATTAAAAATGACTTTCTCTCCACTGACTGCTTTTTCATTAATCTTCACCTGCGTTCCATTGAGTTATGCTAATTTCCTATACATGGTAAAAGGATACTAATACTTTTACCGTTTTAGTGTAGACCACAATATGATGTCATGAGTGTTTCAGACCAATGCTTTCGTCTTTGTGGTGTAGGTTTTCTTTTCCATTGCACGATCCACATGATTATGGAAAATACAGATTTGAGAGCCTATTTTAAGAAATGTGACTAGACTAATGCCACATTTCTAACCTGAGGCAATATTACATAAGATGCTTAGACAAGAATATATATAGACTATATACTCCCTCGTTGTTTCTCTCTCCTTCTCTTGTTGTGACGGTGTAGTTCATGCCCACTCTTTTTGACAACAGACCTTGATTTTTCACTTACAGCAGCAGTTCAGTTTACCGATGAATTGTAGCTGGGTGCTAAACTGTGTCCGGACCGCAGTCAATGTTTATGTCTACCAATCAACTGCAGTGTGCTTATGTTATATGGTATTATGGACACAGCAACCTTAAAACATGCCAGGCGTATTCAGAGAGGTAGATTTACGACATGCTGAATTTCAGGAGCTGGGAAAAAAAGGCATGCTGGTGATGTGTGAGAGGGTGTTTGTTTTTCTGTAAAGAAATCCTTTATTTTTTATTCTTCATGTGCCCACGGATGATGTAGATTCTTATCTTATACAGATTGTAGGTTTTTAAATTCCAATGACTGCGTCTATCCATCTCTCACTTGTGTCAAGAGTCTTATTTATATTTTATTTAAAACAAAATCAATATTAATGCTCTATTGAAACTGAGGCAATCTCATTGCATGCTCACTTAAATTATGTTCAAGATGCATTTACATTCAGCAGGCACTATTTTATAAAATATGAATATTTTAACTGTTTAAAGATCTTTTGGCAAAAGGTAAATAGTCAATAAAGAGTCAATAAATCAGAGCACAGACCAATAGAAAGTTAATGAAAGAAAAAAGGAAATAACCGTTATGACAATCTGCTTGATAAATGCAAGATATATTGCTTAACATATTTTTTACTCTTATTCTAGATGTTTGCAGATGTTGACTGATAAACATAGGGCAGGTGTGGATAGTTGAAGTTTCTCTTTATTTACACTCAAAAAAAGACTTGCTGTTTGTTCAAACTAGTCTAAAAGGAGCTGAAACAACACAATTCTTGATTTTTTGGGGGGTACAGCTTAATTGTTTTATGTTCAATCCATTTAAATTCGTAAAAACTAATACATTTACTTAATTCCTTCATGCTGTCCCAACACAAATCGATTCTGTGGAACCCAGCATATTTTACAATGTATTATATTGTGGAAATTATTTAAAAATCATCACTGTATTTACTGTATATTACCAACTATTTATAATTGTATAATTATTGGCAGTTTCCTTGATAATAATAGTCTTTGTTAGGCTTGTAATGTGTTTAGGTCACTGCACATATTAAAATTATAATTTAATTAATTTACAACTATTGCCATTAGATTGTCTTGAAAGGTTTATTGTCTGAATAGCACATTTGTGTTTTGTCATTTGCACCCTTCTATGCTATTATAATTTTCAAAAAGATTACTTTTTTGATGTATGGTGTATTTTTTATAAATGAAAATAATGCAATGTCAGCATAAGAATTTAAACTGAAACGTTTTATTTAAAAATAGACACAAAAAAGAAACTATCATTTGATAAAACAAGTCAATCAATCAATCGACAAATCAAGATGAAAAGCTTCAACATATTTTCACATTCTTTACAAAACTTCCCAATGACAAATCCAAGCAGGTTGAGGACACTTGTAGACTGTGGAATGTGTTTCAGGCTTTGAAAAAATTGACAAATCTGTAAAAGTATCGCTATTATTCTTTTTAAATTCCCAAGAATCTTCCTAAACAGACCAATCTGATTCTTTAACAAATCATTCGGATTGGTTTTGTGACAAACTACATCCAGCAACCAATGTTTCATTCACAATATGAACTTAATGCTCTCGTCAAATAGAATGCATTTGTATAATAGTCATACTGGCTACTTTTACATTGATATGCTTTTCAAAGCTTGGTGGGTGTTCTTTGTAATTATTTCAAAAACACTGACAGTAAAATTGCTTAAAGTTCCCTCCTTTTTTTGTCCACTGAAAGCAAAGCCAGTTGTGCATGTTTGGAATAAAACAAAGATGAGCAAAGGATGACAGGTTTTCATCATCCTTTGAAGTAGTTGTTTCCATCTATCCATTTTTTTTAAGCAACAATCAAGTTGCTCAAAAGACCTTTTTTTAATCATGGAACTGATTGTGAGCAAAAAGCAAACAGACACTTAATCCTGACAGAGAGAACAACTTGACATCAATTTGTCCCTAGAGGGGACAGACTGTGAGTACTCAGGTCTTCTTTCCACACACACACACACACACACACACACACACACACACACACACACACACACACACACACACACACACACACACACACACACACACACACACACACACACACACACACACACACACACACACATGCATACCTCTGTACCCCTCAATTCAGAACTTTGTGCCCCAGTGATAAATCCATAATCAAAAACAAGGGACATCTATATTTATTTTAACTGTGAGACTCCATTCTTTTCCTAAAATACTCTCTACACATGGAATCCCCATCGTGCAGGAACTTTAGTGATTGAGAGTTTTTTTTTTGGATCCCAGAGGGGGAGGTCAGCGGGCCAGAACACACTAGTGCGGACAGAGGGAGTCACCCGTCCCCTAATCCCAGACTCTCTACATGGCCGTCCCTCAAAAGCAGAGGCCCAGGCCAAGGGGAGTAGGGGGGAGTGTGTGTAGAGGCCCACTCAACCCCCCCACACCCTCACCCCCCTTTCCTCTGCTCCATAAGGTAAAAAAGCAGCCGAAAACCTAGGGGTGACTCAGAGGACACGGTGTCTTGTAAAACACATGCACTTAATATTAGAGCCATAAAACTTGTTAAATTAAAAGCTATTTTGGAAAATAGAAAGGGAAATATTTATGTGTCTGGCCCATGATAGAAGCCATTTTATCCCAGGGCCAGGGGTCTGCCAGGGCACAGGTAACTACTGTCAACAAGTGAGAAACCCCCGCGGTACCAATCCTCAAGTGTGACATGGCCCTTTTAACAGGGCTGCACAATTCATTTGACTCTGAAAAAAAAGAAGAAAGAAAGAAAGACATGGCATAAATTAAGACTGGAGGTGAAATTAAGAATTAAGAATGAGGTGAAAATACCCCTGGGCCGCTGTGTAGGGTTGAGTCCTTAGAATAGGGCGAGAGACAAAACAAAAAGAGCTCTCAGTGATTGAAAAGCTGCAAAAAGCAATTATGATGTGAAAATATACAGAGCTCTGGTTGTAGCCGCAGCAACGCCATAAATCGTGCAGTGCGCTGTGTTTACACTGCGTTGACCTCACAGTGCCCGAATGGGATTGGTTGTTTTAAACGTGTGAGATGGAGGACGTGTGACCTATTTAAATACAAAACTGATAAATACAAAACCGAGGTTACACTTTATTTTAAGGTTTCCTTGTTGCAAAGTAATAATTAATTACATGTACGTACTATATGTTAGGGTTAGAATGCTGGTTAGTTTTAGTAGCATGTAATTCTGCATAATTAATTGTAATTACTACTGTATAAGTATGGAAAATGCGTTAGTAGTTACTAGTTAATAGTTAATTAATCGTTAGTAAGGTAGTTGGGTTTAGGTATTAGGTAGGATCAGAGATGTAAAATAAGATGATACTTTTTAAGTGCTAATAAACAGTTAATATCTTAATGATAGGAAGGTAATAAGCCAGTAGTTAATAGCGTGGATTGTGACTTAAAGTGTTACCATATCCTTTATTTTTGTACTTACAGTTTAAGTTGTAAGTTACAATTTTTTTTAGTAATTTATTTGAATTTTTCTGTTTCATAATGATGATTTTTATTATGTAGGAAACTTGCTTTTTAAATCTAGTTTTACTCATATTACACATAGTATCTTTAGTGTTCTCAGTGCCATTTTAGGTTCGCAGGAACGTGCCCTTAAATCTTTTGATGCTGCAAACTGCATTGGATGGTTTGCCTTCCAAGGATTTTTCGATCTCTAATGTAAACCAGCAAGAACGTGAAGGAACTCCGTAGAGTTCTGAAGATTTATGGACCATTTGATCTTAGAATGGAAAGGTGCTTTAAGGCCTACAAAGGTTTCGGTGTGAGTGTGTGTGTGTACGTGTGCATGCCCTCGCTGAAACGACAGTGAAAAGCCATTATTATTATTAAAAATAATAAAAACACAGACGCACTCATATGCCGAAAGACACATGCACAGACATGCATTTACCCAAACACATAGCCAAAATGCACTAAAAATTTACGGCTCTAACATTCCTACAGGGTCAAGCAATTTATCAAATCCTCCACATTCTGGTTTCAATTACACAGCCTATTGTGAAAAGCGGCTATTTTAGCAGGTTCATTTGACTCAGTAGGGGACGCGAAAGCTCTCAGTTAATGCGCCTTCTCCAAAGGCTGCTCGCTCGGGCCTTTGCTGAGGAGCCGAGTCGGAGGTTTTGCGAGAATAATGGACAGTGGCCTCCCTCTCTCTATCAGCTTTTAACAGAAAGGCCTATGACTGTGGTAGAGAGGTGATAAATCCACGTTTTATTACTGAAGAATTCCACTCTCTCCACAGGCCTGACAGCTCCCCACGTTCTCAGACCCTTTTGGACAATTTCAACACCGTGTCCATCTGGTTCTGATTAAGTCCCAACTGGCCTGCATCGCATCCAAAGAGACGAGACTGTGATGGAGAAGAAGGAGGGAAAGGGGGCAAGGTGAGAACGAGGAAGAAATGGCAGCCGAAGCATAACAAAGCCAGATCGAAAGAGACTGACTGAGAGCCGATGCCAGCAGAAGAGAGATCTGTAAAGGATGCCCAACATGGGCGTCATTACTGAAACACTGTATCGTTACATCAATGGCCCTGCCATGGCCAAAAGACATTATTTGGAGTGAGTATCCAGCTTGTAGCTGGTGTTTATTAGCCTCTCTTCTGGCACCTGCTCCCACATAGAGCATGCCAACAGTCTTCCTCGGCTCATTCTGCCTCTCACTATCAAACTAATGATGGCGGTTATACCCAAAACTGAAAATGTGTCTCTGCACCACAAAACCAGTCATAAATGTCAATTTTGGGAAATTGAGATTAATACATGATCTGAGAGCTGAATAAATATGTTTTCCAATGATGTATGGATGTATTTGATTTTTGATATTTGCTTGAGATGCAACTATTTAAAATGTCCAATCTGAGGGTTCAAAAAAATCTAAATACTGAGTATATTGTTTTTAAAGTTAAAAATTAAGTTCTTAGCAATGCATATTACTAATCACAGGTAACATTTTGTTATATTTACAGTAAGAGATTTACAAAATATTGTATAAATATCAATATATAAAAAGAGATACTTCACCCACAAATGTAGAATCTTTATAAGTTTCTTTATTCTGTTGATTACAAAAGAAGATACTTTGTAGAAAGCTGAAAACCTGT
>CAIGQV010019624.1:5587314-5597426 GCA_903798115.1 Danio jaintianensis | reverse complement strand
CCTCATTAAGTGTGTGCTCATGAATATGCAGATTAGTCCCCGCCTCCACTAGATAACTGCAGTAAACTGAAATGAACATTACGCAAAAGCAAGTTTCAGTCTTGGCTTATAGTTTGATCTTGTCCATCATTGCAGTTTTAGGAGTGTAAATGTCTATTTATTTATTTTAATTCTCCATGGATGATTCTCTGGGAGCACGTGAAAGTTTTCCTCTGATTTATGCAGATTCTGTTATCATTCTCCAGCAGAAACAGGTCAGCGCAGGGATTCTCCAATATCACACAGTTAAATAAGAGCAGCCTTTTGTTCTGGTCATTTTCAGTCTGAACACACACACACACACACACAACACTGAATAACTCTGTCTGTAATGTTACACTCTCAGATGAGCTAAAAACACACAGTCAGTCTTCATGAGTGGCTTTTACAGACATTTTGGCTATATTTACAGTATTCACCAGCAGATAAAACACAAAATATCTGCTGATCACAACATGTTTGTCCTCGGGGGTTTGGAGGTAAGAGCAACGGCAGTGCAGGAAGGCCGGCGACCGTGAGGTGCAGCCGCAGTCTCTATTGGAGTGTTCTGCGGGCTGCTGATGCACTCGAAGTCAGCTTGGAGAGGCAAGAGGAGCCGTGTTGTTAAAGTTGCCGTCTGAATAATTCCGACTCAGCAATTGGAAGTGCCGATGATGATGATGATCAAAAGATAATAGGGTAAGTTGTACATGATTATTTATAGGGGTTTTGTCTTGTACTGATTGGATAATGATATGATTGGTTTGTCGATGATCCTTGAAATTAGTTTATAAAACTTCACTTGTGTAAATAAATTCACAAAACATTTGATCTTGGATTACAATCTGTGCATTTGACAGGTTATACGTCCAATAAAACAATCACAAGGTTTGCAAAAGTGCTCGTTAATGCATTTCTGTACTGAATATTTACACATATGGCTCATTATGCAGGCTTCAGACTGTTTAAAACCTCAATTCAGTTTACAAAACATTTTGATTGGGAGCTTTGAAGAGCATACGTTTCTCCAGCACTAGAAAAAGATATCGAACCCAGATTTCTGACCTGCAGCTCGTCCAGCTCACACTGACCATCAGCAGCTCCAGCCTGTGTGCTTGTATACTTATAGACACTTCCACTGACACACACACATTTTTGTAGACAGCCCAAGCTTGCATTTAATTATGCTACAGCTGTTTACACATTCAAAATGTTCAATTAAAAATAAATAAAATTACCCCCTTCACACTTGGTCTCTTCCACTTCCCATGATACACCACAGCACAGGTATAAAAGCTCACTCCAGCTTGGTGATGGTGAAATGAAGCTTTCTGTGTCAGTAAAACTTTTTGCTCAATTGTATCGGAAAAAAAGCTCGTTGCTCAATTGTATCGGAAAAAAAGCTCGTTACTCGAAGCTTTCTAAATCAGAGCTCGATGACCTGCTGGTGAAAGTGTGGTAAAGCACTGCGGTGCAAAAATGTCAAAAGCTCACAAGCAACCAACTCATTCCTGTAGTAATACAACAATAGCAATATAAACAAATTACTCAATTACTGTAGTTTATAAATAGCACACTAATACACTTTAGTATGGTTCAAAAGCATTTTATTATAATTTACTATTGTATTTTAGTTGAATTACTGGTGCGTGGGACCGGAGCAGTGCTTTGAAACAGTAGAAATGAATGTAATCGATGCCTAATCCCTTGCTATACACTTTACTAACCCACGAGGGTGTTTAAACCTGAGTCACGTGAGTATAGGTGAACATGAAGCTTCTTACGTCACTGATCACATGATTATGGCAAAATGAATTAAGCTCACTGCTTCACTGCGAGATCGATCATGTTTTTGGTACATGCTACGAAGCCTCGTGCACAACGCCACATCAACATTTGACTGAACTGACTGAATTAAAACACTGAAAATTTCAACATCTTTTATTATTTGACTGCGTACAGCAGCTTTTATCATGTGTTGTTGTAAATCTCCTCTCAACCTGATCATTTGTAGGAATTCACAAAATGAACAGATTGTTTGTTATTAAAAACTTGATTAATATTTTTTTATAACTAAATTCAGATAAAACTGAGGTCTCGCTAATTGGACCAAAAAAAATTTCTCGTGCAAAACCCAGAACACGGTCTGACCTTTGATGGATTCTCAGTTCAATCCTCATCTTCAGTCAGGTTTTGATAGCAACCTGTAGTTTGAAGGCATCAAAAAGAATTTCAAGCATCTGTAAAACTGCATTTTTCCATCTTAAAAATCTTGCCAAACTATGACGTCTGCCATCAATGTCAAGTTTATTTATATAGCGCTTTTCACAATGTAGATTGTGTTAAAGCAGCTTAATATAGTTCTAGTAAAGTCCAGATTTCAGAGTTGAAGTTCAGTGTGGTCTAAATTTCACTGCTGAAAGTCCAAACATTGTAGAGCAAATCCACCGAAGCACAGCTCCACAAGTCCTGATACAAGCAAGCCAGTGGCGAGGAAAAAAAACTTCACCAATTGACGAAGTGAAGGGAAAAAAAAACTCGAGAGAAACTAGGCTCTGTTAGGCTCGACCAATGTCTGATGTGGAAAAGCTTCTTCATGCTTTTTTAAGAGCTCTCGGTTAGACTACTGTAATGCATTATTATCTGTGTGACCTGCAGGCCTGATTAACACACTCCAGCTGTTCAGATGCAGCTGCTAGAGTGCTTCTAGAACAAAGAAATATCATCATATTACTCCAGTTCTTTCATCAATGCATAGGCTCCCTATTAAACATCTTCTACAAACATAGTTGAAATCTTATTAACTACCTACAAAGCCCTGAACGGCTAAGCTCTAGTATCTGAGGAGCTCCTGGTGTATTATAGCCCCTCACGTCCACTACGCTCAATTAATCCTGGACAATTGATTATTCCTAGAATTTCAAAATCAACTGTAGGTGGTAGATCATTCTCATATCTACAGCTAAACTCTGGATCAGCCTTCTTAGCACATTCGGGAGGCAGACACACTCTGTCAGTGTAAAACTAGATTAAAGGCATCTCTTTGCATTAGCATACACATAAAACACAAAACCTTAGAAATCCAAATCCTCTAAAGCAGTGGTCTCAAACTAAATTCCTGGAGGGCCGCAGCTCTGCACAGTTTAGCTCCAACCACCTCCAAATCACACCTGCTTAATAGTCTCCAGTAGTCTTGAACACCTTGATTAGTTGGATCAGCTGTGTTTGATTAGGGTTGAAGAAAAACTGTGCAGAGCTGCGGCCCTCCAGGAATCCAGTTTGAGACCTATGCTCTAAAGGATGGTTCGGCTGCATTAATTAAGGCACTTCCCAAAAAAACACTAATCTGAACAGTATCATGCTTATGTTCTCCTTATCCAAAGGTCTCCATAATCTTGGACCAGGCCTTATCCTGAGCAGATGCTGTGGTGGTCATGGAGGAGTGGAGAGCAGGAGACTGATTCCTGAAAGACCCCAGTGATACACACACACTCCTGAACACCCACCAATGACCTACTCAAACCTGCAGCCACACACACACTGGCCTGAACACCCACCGGTGACCTACTCACACACACCCTCCTAGACTGCAGCTCTGCACAGGAACACTGGCCAGAGCAGAACTAGAGCCGCTGAGTCTGGTTTCTCTCCAGGTTGATTCTTCTCTTCCATCAGCTGGAGGAGTGTGTTCTGTCCCGCTGGAGCTGCTCTACTGTGTTTCGGCCTTCACACATCTGCATTACACTGAACTTCAACAGTGACATTTATAATAAATTGAACTGTTCTGTTTAGCTGGCACTACAGCAGCGTTCTACACTGCTCTCCTGCTGCCTGATATGCTGGAATGTTCACAATCTGAAATATTATGACGTTTTTTCCTTCACCCACATTTAGCTGCTTTGACACAATTTACACTGTAAAAGTGCTATAGAAATAAGGTAAATGGAATTGTGTGGGGTGGGGGAGAAGTGCTGTGGAGGTTTATTTTCTTACATTTTCACACTCTTTACAGTCACAGAGTCAGTGCTTAATGCGTTGGATTGTTTTCTTGCAACCATGCAGTTTTTGTGATGCATTAAGCGGATTAGATTATGTAGTGGTAGATGCAATATATTGTCTTATAATGTAAAGGATATACTAATATAATGGGTAGAATGAGTTTTCAATGTTTGTATGGGGTTTCTTTAATCCTGGTGGAAAAGATATTTTAATTGGAGTGTGTGACCTCTCCATGAGTAACCGGTTGTGCTCCTAAAGAAAGTTCTGGCTCTTTATAAAACGCAGGAGGAGCGGATCTCACAGCACAGAGAGCGATGTCTGTCTGTCTGGGTGGACTGATGGATTTTACGTTCACATGCTGACTATCCCTTATACTAATGTGTTGTTTTGTTTTTTCATCTTTATTTCTGTAGCGCTTTTACAATGTAAATTGTGTCAATGCAGATAAACACAGATGAAGTTCTAGCAAACTGAAACCGCTTCAGTCCAGTTTTCACAGATGCAGTTCAGTGTAATGTCAATGATCAGTGCTGAAAGCCCAAACACTGAAGAGCAAATCCATCGATTAATAAACTGCAGCAATGCGGAGCTGTTGCGTACGGTGACTCGTTGCTCTCGGACAGAGATCATAACACAATTGAAAAACATGAACTTACACGTTTTCTGATTTTTATCTGCAGGAACAACGCAAAACAGCTCTCAAAAGCAAAGCAGCAGATGGCTCCAATACAACATTTAATGTTTGTTTGGTAGTTTCGAACTGAACCAAACACAAGAAATCATATGTACTGAAAAACTCCACTTCAGATGGATTTCTGATAGCAAGAGGGGAAAAACAGAAAGACTCGTTCAACATGAACATGTTTTTTTTTTTTTCATCAAGCACTAACATTCGTCTCTGTGTTAGAGAATATATGTCTAAAAATCACAAACTCAAAAACGGACAAACCTAAGATAAATGTAAATCACCATCATCTGTATGAAGGAAAACTAAAGCAGGTTCAGCTCTGAATGCATCTGTTCACCGTTTCACCACTCGGCCTCACCCACAGCCTTGGAGAACACATAATCCTTCCCTCCATAACACATCACGCCATCTTTCAAGTAAAACTTCCAGCGGTTTTTGCTGCGGTGAATCTGTAAAAGGCAAAAAACAACAAAGTGTGTAAATATTTAAAAGTAGAATTATTTGTACTAGTGATATTGAACGCTCTCCATATAGCAGTATGGTTCATCTTTCTCATTCATTTTCATTTCATTTGAGATCATTTATTATCTTTACCTTGTCGTACTGGCAGACGATTACGTTCTCAGTGTCGAAGATCTCCGGGATGTCCTGTTCGCTTACATCGTCTCCAGAGTTCAGTGGATCCTGAGAAATCACAGAAGAACTCATGTGTCTCTTCTCTTAGAAAGTGCATCTGATGTTCATCTCAATAATCGTTGATGAAGCAGACCCGTGTCTACAACTGTAGGACGTCACCTTTACAGAGACGGCCTGTTGAGTTACTTCATCATTGAGTTCAAGGTAAATTTCTGTAAAAGTTAAATCTGAAAACACACTCCGTCCTGCAGAGTTCTGATCTAGATCGACAGAAACTCTCAGAGACCGCAGGATCCGGATCTACCTCTGCTGATCACACCATATCACACAACCACACACTGTCAGAACACAGAATTTACTCCCCCGCTCCAGTGTTTATTGTGAACCCTGCCTGAGACGCTGAAGAAAGGGAAATCAATGTAAATCCTGAAGCAACAGATTCCTGAGCTGCTTAATGTTGACTCGAAGAGAAACAAAGGATGTGCTGTGCTGAGAAAAATATTGTTCTGTTTTTGACAACATTACCTATGATTTAGGACACACACACAGACACACAACCAATCAGCGGCATTGAGATCAGCCAGTGGCCAATCAGAGGTATATTTCTTCTGTATTTTTGTTCTGTAATTTATACATTTGTCCTTTTTCTCAGCAGGTTCTATTAATTTATGTTTGTGTAACTCAGTGGTTACAGCAGTGGTTCAGCATTTCCTCAGTGGTTATTTGCATGATATGTGGAGTGTGTGTGTTACCTCTTCCTCCTCCAGCTCCTCCTCCTCATTAGCGCTGATCATTCCCAGAAACTCTTTCTCTCCCACGAGCCCCAGCTCCTCCTCATCTTCCTCCTCCAGAGAGTCGCTGCTGTCGGCCGCTCCATCCAGCTGAGGGATCTCCAACAGCGGACTGAAGCTGAGCTCAGCTTTCAGCTAGAGAAACACCACCGTCAGAAGGGCTTCAAAGTCAACTAACAGAAAAAGCCTTGATTTATTTAAAAAGATGAATTAACCATAACATTTTACAATGTTGAAATCATATTCCAGAAGAGATATAGTTCACATGGTAGCTTTAGTCCATGAGTAACAATCTACATATTATTGGGCTGTAGCCTGATAATTAGGGTGCATTCACACTAGGCTGAACCATGCCCGGGCGCATTTGACCCCCATTTCCCGGTTCGTTTCACAAGTCTGAGTGTTCCACATCGCACCCGGGCGCAGTTCGGTTGGGCGGGCCTGGCCCAGTTGGAATAGGTGGTCTGGAGCGCAGTTCGGTTGGGCGGCCCTGACCTGGTTGGAAGAGGTGGTCTCGAGCATGATTCAGTTGTGCGGCCCTGGCCCGGTTGGAAGAGGTGGTCTGGAGCGCGGTTCGGTTGGGCTTTGGTGCAGTACACTTGTAATGTGAGTGCAAATTGTGCCTGAGCGCGAAACTGGAGACGCGACCTCACTTTTAAGGGACTGATTAATAAGTCTATATGAAACAGTCTTATTTTTCAATGAAAACGAACTGTTATAGTTTATTAAAGATGCGAACCCTCTGCTGCACATCAGCTGCACCTTCAGCAATTGCGCCCAGGCACACAGTGTTTAGTGTGAGTACAACCTTAAACTTTATGTCAGGCATTTTCTCAGATCAGTATTTTGTTCTATGGACAAGCATAAATAGTGTGACGTACAGTTGTCCATTTAATGCAGAACACACACATACACCGCTCAACAGAACACACACCCCTGCATAGAACACACACACACACACCTCTGCATCTACTAATGCTACAGCTTTAAAGAACACACACTCACACACACACACACACAACACCACTCTACAGCAGTGGTTCTCAAGCACCAGGCCGTGGACCGGTACCAGGCCGCACAAGAAATCATTGATTATTTCCGTTTTATTTATTATCTGAGTCTGAACGATCTTTTTTTTTTGAAAAAATGAGTGCATTCTCTCAAAAATGGCCGTAAAAATGTCAAGCGTTGACCGGTCCGCTGTGATAAAAAGGTTGGGGACCACTGCTCTACAGAACACAGCTGACGCTACAGCTACAGCTGTACCCTGCGGTCAGTAAGAGAGCAACACCTAGTGGTACCTTCACAGAGAAGCTTGTTTAATTTACTGTTTACCCATTGGGTAATCCGGTACAGAATTCTGAATCACTGAGATACTCAAACAACAACTGAAAAAAACAAACATTTAGTTTGTTTCTCACTCCTTTCAGACTTTAGCTAGTATTTCTCTAACAATATCAGAATCTTTGCATTAGTAGCTCATCTTGAGAGTATTGCCTCTTTATTGTGAGCTGACTGATGCTGTAAACAGCTTTAACCTGACTGCTTAATGAATAAATGAACTGCGATATTCAAATAGAGACGCAGCCGGCTGAAGAACATCCAGAGGCCCTGAACGAACTGCAGAATAAACCACATGAACACAAAAAGTCAAGTCCATCATATATCCAGCACTGAGGAAAACACAGCACAGCTTACACTGATGCTCATTGTGTTAAGATGATCTATCTACAGTAAACGAGATGGAGATGCAGACAGAGCGCAAATCCCGCTGTGGTGTTTGTTCACAGGTTACCTGTCGGCCAGGACTGGTGTTGTTCTGCAGGTCTGGAGGGTCTCCTCCTCGCTCCTTCAGGAAGCTGCTGTACCCACAGCGGTGGGTCTCAGTGAAGCCGCTAGCGTCCACAGGCTGTGGGCTGAACTCAATGCCCTCCAGGGTGAACTCTCCAGGGCTGGCAGAGGCTGAGGAGGGGTCTGGAGGAGTCTGCGGCGCTGGGACAGCGGGGTCAGGCAGGCTGGCCGGGGCAGCGGGGTCAGGCAGGCGGGCCGGGTGCTGAGGGAGTGTGACGGGGGCCTGAGCGGGACGGGTCAGGACGTGCTGAGCTCCACGGGTCACCATCACTGGGACATTCACCTTGTAGAGGTGTCCTGAAGGACAACAGCAGAGGGATTAGCATAACCATACAAATTATTTCTCAAAGATTCATTTACAAATTTCTAATCTAATTGATCTGTAACATTATGCCCTATGTTAAGTGTATGAAATCAAAGCTACATTCATCTGACGCATCAGTTTGCACAGTCGTGACTGTTTCATAAGCACTTTATTTAGAATACTCGTTTGATTCTGCTTGAAGCAATCAGGTCAGTAAATGATCTCCTTATGCACACGCACACACACGACAGTGTTAGAAAGTGCTCACCAGAGGCCGTCTGTAGCGTCACACCAGCAGGAATCTGCACCGGATACGATATTCCCGGTGGCAGAGAGAACGTGGCCACTGACCCACAGCTGTTCTGAAGGAACAGTTCAACAGCTTCAGCATTCACATGTCAGTCCCTTCTTTAAGAACTTACGCCATTATTTACTATATGCAGAATTCCCTGAAGAAACAGGTTATGATCCTGAATAATAAACACTGAAAACCCATGAGCTCTCTGTATTACACAGCTGGATCTAAAACATGAGCAGATTACAAACAGAAAGATAAGGGTGCAACTGTGATGGAGACATACAGAGCTTGCAGACTTACTTTAGAGGTGAAATTCTGCACACTTGCAGCAGCTGGAATGACAACTGAGAGAAGAGCAAAGAGGACAGAGACATCATCAATGAGCAGAGAAAACACTGGAAGAGTCCTTAGATTAAACACTGAAGCAAAGCATGGTAGAAGCCAGAGCTGTGTGTGTTAATCTGTTCTGAGACACTGGAGGTAAAATCAGTTCATGTTTTCTGCTGTAATATGGGCACTTAATGTAGGATTAAAAATACCAATGTGGACTAGTCAACTGATCTCACACATCCCTACATGTAATGATCTGTTTTCTAACAAATTAAGTCTTTTTCTCTCAGGCCACCCACGATCCAGCTGATTTTTTTCCTGCAGTAGAATATTAAAAGCAGGTTTAGATTACTCTAACCCTAACCCAGATGAAAACCACAGGAGAACCAGGGAAAACCCAGAGGAGAACTGAGAAATAGCCGCAGCTCAACTGGATCGTCTTTTCTAAAACCCAAACGGTTGTAAAGAATGAACTGATGGAGAAGTGGATATCACTCTGTGCTGGGGCTGAGGATTAAAGGTTATGAAGGCTCAGGTTCATCAGGAGTGATGCTGTACATTCGGTTTCTGTGGTTAATACTGACTTAAACCTTCTTTACTGTCTGCTGCCTGGCCTGAGGCGGAGTGATCAGCAGCAGATCCTTCATCTTAGGAGAACTAGTGCGTTAATAAACACAATTTAAACACACTGTAAATACACTCGTCTTTCAGCACACACACACACACACACACACACACACACACACACACACAGCCGTAGTGTTCAGACAGTCAGCTACCCGTGGGTTTGTGAAGGCTCTGGGTGTAGTTCGCTGGAAGCTGCAGGACAAATTTTGATGGATTGTTGTCTTTAATGAAACCCTCGACAGCTTTAGACTGCACGACCTTTGACTCCCAGAGCTGAAACACACACACACACACACACACACACACACACACACACACACACACACACACACACACACACACACACACAGAGAGAGTTTCAGCATTAAGCAGCCTGAGTGTGTGTGTGTGTGTGTGTGTGTGTGTGTGTGTGTGTGTATTCACCTGTTCCAGCACTCGCTCCTCAACTCCTTCATCCACTGTGTGTGTGTGTGTGTGTGTGCTCACCTGTCTCAGGTGTTCCAGCACTTGCTCCTCCATCCTCTGTGCGTGTGTGTGTGTGTGTGTGTGTGTGTGTGTGTGTGTGTGTGT
>CAIGQV010019624.1:5566571-5577925 GCA_903798115.1 Danio jaintianensis | reverse complement strand
CTCAGTAGTGTGTCTGATAAACACAGGCATCTGTAAGTGCACTCAGTAGTGTGTCTGATAAACACAGGCATCTGTAAGTGCCCTCAGTAGTGTGTCTGATAAACACAGGCGGTCTGTAAGTGCACTCAGTAGTGTGTCTGACCTTGGCGCTGAGCTTGAGCGTGTCGATGGTCTCCTGCTGCTGGCTCAGGGTCTCGTTCATGCTGCACAGGTGGTCACTCATCATACTCAGCTGATCCTCATAGCTGCGCTTGGTGGTGCTGAGCTCATCCTGAACACCACAGAAGAACAACACATCAACACCACAGAAGAAGAACAACACATCAACACCACAGAAGAAGAGCTGACCTGTAGGCGTGTGGTGTTCTGATTGGCCAGCTTTAGCTCCTCCCCCAGCGTGTCGCGGGATCTCTCCGCCATGGCGAGGCGTTTGGCGACGGCACGGCACTGAGACACAATAAAGCAAATCAATCAACTTCCCTGATCACTACACAGCAGCATCACAGCATTACTGCAGCAGCTGGACGCGTCACATTAATGCAGTCACACCCTCCAGCAGGAGCAGCACAATGAGATGTTGTTACTCCAGACTCTCTTCATAGCTGCAGTGTTGTGTCTGAAATAAACCCTTCAGTGAGATGTTCAGCAGTCCTGTGTTTATTACTCACGCTGAATCAGTCAAAGCCCTTAAATCTGTTTATTCAGCAGCTGCGGGGACTCCTGGGTTTCTTCTTCGTGGGTGTTTGTAGTTTCTGTGAGAGTGCCCTCTGGCCTTCAGGAGGAGATTTACTGCTGATCTCAGAACTGTGATGATCAGACCAGATGAACTTGACAATCACAGCGTTTGATTTATCGAGTCCAGATTATCAGCCCTTCCCTCAGTGCTGCTGACTGCTGTCATTAGTTCATCAGTGTGTGTGTGTGTGTGTGTGTGTCACTGACCTCAGCGTGGAAGTGTACGGCTTTACTGTCACACATCTGCAGTTGTGTCGTCAGCTCAGAGACGCGGCTCATGTAGTGTGTTTTGATCAGCTGTTCTCGAGAGTCCTGATCCGCAGACTACACACACACACACACACACACACACACACACACACACACACACACACATCATCACTATGTAGAACAAATAAACCTGAAGTGTGTGTGTGTGTGTGTGGATATGCAGGGTCGTGAATACATACACTCTCACTGCAGGGCCTGATGCTTAAAATGCCCACCTGATAGAGACAGACACACACACACACACACACACATTACAGATGCACATTACACACAGCCCATAACGCTTCTCTTATACTGTAGAGCTGAGTGCTGACGCCGCCGTGTGGAGTGTGTTCCTCATGTATGATATCTCAGACTCACCACGCTGGTGTCCTGCAGCGGCTCCGGAGCATCGGCCAGCGCAGGCTCGCTCTGTGTTTCCGCAGCGCTCACACACACCTGTGATTCCGCAGCACTCTCACACACCTGTGATTGGGGCGTGCTCACACACACCTGCGCCTCCAGCTGAGCGATGCGCGCGCTCTCCTTCTGCAGACGCACCTGAGCCAGCTGAGCCTCCAGCAGCCAGTGCTCCTTCTCCTGCTCCAGACGAGAGATCTTCTGCTGACTCTGTAGGACCTGCACACACGCACAGATAAACAGACATACACGCGCACACACACACACACACACACACACACGTGCACACACATTCAGATACACACACAGTCAGATAAACAGACATACACGCACACACGCAAGCGCGCACACACACACAGTCAAAGACAGACACACACAAACCCATCAGATACACACAGAAACACACACACACACACACACACCTGCTGCATGAGCCCCTCTCTGCTCTCGGTGGAGCTGGTCAGAATGTGTCGGTTCGCTAAAGCTTCTCTGTACGGCACTGATTCTGCTCTGGCCTGAAAACACACACACACACACGTTCCTGAAAGCAGACGTCAGCGAGCGGTGGAGGTGTCTGCAGACTCTTCTTCGGTGTGTGTGAAGGCAGCAGCGGTGTGAGTTGTGAATGTGTCGGTGAGTTTGAGAGTGTCTGATGACCCCGTCTCCATCCCGTACGCCGACCTGTGTTTGAGACTGACCTTCCTGAAGGCGCTGATGTACGCCGCCGCTCTCCTCTTGCTCTGCATCACGCTGTCGGCCTGCAGCGGCTTCAGCAGCGCTCCTGACGGACTGTAGCCCGGAGACGAGGTCAGGAAATCCAGACTGTTGCTGAAGAACGTGGCCATCTGTGGGAAACACCACCATCATCATCATCATCATCATCACAGTTGTCATTGTCACAGTCGTTACCGTCATCATCACCACAGTCATCAACATCATCATCACAGGTGTCACCGTCATCATGACCATCATCATCTCCATCATCACCAGTCATCATCACCGCTATCATCATCACCTTCATCACCATCACGTCACCGTCATCATCACCATCATCATCACTCTCATCATCAAGAGATCGTCATTGTCACTATCGTCATCATCGTAATCATCACCATCATCACTGTCATCATCACTACTATCATCACCATCACACTCATCACCTTTATCACAGACATCAATCACCACGTCACCATCATCATCACTCTCATCATCACCGCTATCACCATCACAGTCATCACCTTTATCACAGACATCATCAGTCATCACCATCATCACAGACATCATCAATCATCACCATCATAGACATCATCAGTCATCACCATCATAGACATCATCAGTCATCACCATCATCACAGACATCATCAGTCATCACCATCATCACAGACATCATCAATCATCACCATCATAGACATCATCAGTCATCACCATCATTATCACTGTCATCACAGTCATCATCATCATCATTATCGTCATCATCGTCATCATCACTCTCATCATCATCACCATCACCATCACTCTCATCACAATCACAGTCATCACCTTTATCACAGACATCATCAGTCATCACCATCATCATCACGTCACCACCATCATCACTGTCATCACCATCATCATCGTAATTATCACAGTCATCATCACCGTCATCATCATCATAATCATTACCGTTGTCACTGTTGTCATCACCATTATCATCATCACCATCATAATCACTGTCATCACCGTCATCATCATCAATCTGTCTGACTGAATAAGCAGAGCAGAATGTGTGTGTCAGGAGCGTGTGTGTGTGTGTGTGTGTGTGTGTGTGTGGAGACCTTTCCGCTGCTGCTGGTGAGCGAGGCCAGAGACGACAGCAAACACTCGTTGGTGGTACGAAACTTCTGTGTGGCGGCGGGAAGATCCTGCTCCAGAGACGCCTTCTGACTGTAGTGCTTCCACAGCTCTGAGCACAAACACACACACACACGAGACAGGGCCTTTAGCACACTCGATCTTCAGAGCACACACAAACGCTGTGACTCTGCTTCTCACCTGAGCTGCAGTCATGCAGGCCGTGTAAACACGCGCTAATCTGGGTGAAGACTGCGTTAGCGCTGCTCTGACACACCACACCTGACCCAACACCTGCACAGAACACACCACCATAACACACACACACTCTCACTCACTCTCACTCACACACACACACACACACACATACTCACTGGGCAGGGCTAACAGAGCCACGTAAGACTTGAGCTTGTCAAACACCGCCGTCAGCTTCTGCATATCCGTCTGCAGCTGCCGGTTCTTAGAGATCAGCACCGACGTGCAGAGAGAAGACTCGCACTCTTCTTCCAGACTGCACACACACACACACACACAATCAAACAACACACACACACACACATACCATCAAACACACGCACCATCAAACAACACACACACACACAATCAAACACACACACACCATTAAACACCGCGCACACACACACACACACACACACACATTAGTGGTGTAACGGATCACTAATCTCACGGTTCGGATCAGGCTGTGGTTTTGAGTAACGGATCAGACCATTTTTCAGATCAGCACAGGGGGGAGACCAGCGTCATCTGCTCTCCGTCTATTACAGAAGCATTACTGCGAGAAATTTTGGTTAAACACGGGCTTAGAACCTGTAAGACTAAAATAAATGTAAATCAAGAAAGAAGCAGCTGAATAAGAAGTTAAATACTCAACGCTGTGAGAAATGATCTCCGCTACCGCTGCTGATCATGCTCAGTGTATAAACCCAACATCATAATCTTCTACAACACATCATATTTATTGGTCTCATTTTCAGCGAATGATTCGATAACTCACTCTAAACACGCCTCGTTTCTGTACCAGACGGATCATTGTTGAAGAACTATTCAGTGACATATTTTGATGGCTGTTTGTCGCCACCTACAACATTCAACAGCGTCAAGTTGCATTAAAAGGTGATTTGAATGAGCAGTGTTTATATCTGAACTACACACCGTTCTCCCCGCACTGCTGTGTTCTTTGATTGTCTGTAACTGGCTGAAAACTGAATGTCTCTCGAGCAATCGCAGATGTGAATGCAGCACATCGAAGGATTCATTAACATATGCAAATCATCATTATTTATCACTGATGTTACGTGGGTGTTAGAATCCAGACCCCGATCTTTCAACGATGAGCTGTGCCGCTTTACACTGAATGCATTAATCCCGGCTAATCTAGTGCCAGAAAACAGCTTTAATTACCTAAGAGAGCGTTTAGGTGCCATAACTTCATCATCATCATCATATTAAACAGTGAAGCCTGAGCGCGTTCATGCATGCGATGTGAGCGGTGTTGGGCGATCTCTCTGCAGTGTCTCAGGGTTGATCTACAGGTAAAAAACTAAATGATTAATTCCCAGGTCACGTGTGTTCCGAACCGTGGGCTGTGATCCGTTACACCCCTAACACTCACACACACACACCTTCTGAGCTGGTAGGGCAGGATCTTCTGCAGGAAGCTGCTGTACGCTGAGAAGGACGAGGAGAAGTCCTGCAGTTTCTCCAGCGTCTCCTGCAGATGTAAAACAGAGGAGCCGATGAACAACAGTGTGTGCTGATGAAGATGATGATGTGTGTGTGTGTCTCTCACGAGAGCAGTGATGGCGTCCTCTGTGATGCTCTGATGGAGCTGCAGTAAATCCTCCTCCAGCGGCCGCAGGTACGACGCGTTCTCATGCAGGTACTGGGAGAACTGGAGGAATCACACACATGCTAGTCATACACTTTTCATACGCACTAGTCACACACACGCAAGCCTGAAGCAGACAGTAAACACACACCACTGCTCATCTCTAAAAACACTCCTGGCTCCTCTTTAATGCTGACGCCTGATGTTTTTTTCAGCGCACGCACACGCGCACACACACACACACACACACCTTCTGGTTGACTGCTGAGATGGACTCGATGGAGGAGTCGCGCGGGTAGATCTGCACTCGCTGCTCGCTGTAGGAGTGAAAGTTCAGCAGCGCAGAGACCAGATTCTGGAGGAACACCAGAGCCTGAGCCGCAACCTCACGCGCTCGCAACTGAGGAAGAGGAGGAGCAGAGGAGGAGGAGGAGGAGGAAGAGTAGAGGAGGAGTAGAAGAGGAGAAGGAGAAGGAAGAGGAGAAGGAGGAAGAGGAGAGGAGGAGGAGAAGGAAGAGTAGGAGGAAGAGTAGAGGAGGAGAAGGAGGAGTAGAGGAGGAGGAAGAGTAGAGGAGGAGGAGGAGGAGGAGGAGGAGTAGAGAAGGAGGAGGAAGAGTAGAGGAGGAGAAGGAAGAGGAGGAGGAAGAGTAGAGGAGGAGGAGTAGAGGAGGAGGAAGCAGTTAGAGCTGATCTGCAGACACCCGTGAGTACAGCACACACACACGCACACACACGACTTTATATTTGTGAAATCTGTAATGGAAGGAATGCTGTGATTGGCTGCTCAACTTTCTTACAATGCGTTACATTATGACAGAAATCCAGCCAATCAGATGGCACACTCTCACACACACCCGCACATACACACACACTCACTCACTCTTACACACACCCGCACATACACACTCACACATACACACTCACTCACACTCACCTGGTGTCTTCTGTTGTGTACAGGAACATTCAGACTGTTGTAGTCGCTCAGCTCTGAGGAACAGAGCAGATTCACTGTTACACACTCCAGAGAACAGCTGAAGGACAACTGTGTGTGTGTGTGTGTGTGTGTGTGTGTGTGTGTGTGCGCTCACGGGTGTCGTTGAAGGGCACTTTCTCCTGGATCACACTGCTGCTGTGCTTTAACTGACTGCTCACTTCAGTCTGATACTTCCTCAACTGCTGCTGACTGACACACACACACACACACACACACACACACACACACACACACGTTACAGACAGCAGCAGATCACATGACTCTGGTGTGTTTCACTCTGCTGTTTCACCACAGTAAAGAGGTTTTACTCATTCATCTGAAGCCACATCCACACACACTGTCAGCTCTACACGTCTCTTCAGCGAGTGAGTGTACATCAGGGGTGCACACAAACGTGGTTTTCAAGACCAACAGCAAATATTACAAATCAAGTTGATCAATAAACAACAGTAAACTCTAACTGACACACACACACACACACACACACACACGACTCACAGGTGATCAGAGTATTGATTATATTTACCACTCCTCTGTTCTGACCCGGCAGTCCTTGGCTTCTCTCTCCAGACTCTGCAGCTTCACCTGGCAGCATCAGTGAGCACACACACACACATTAATGTCGTCATCATCATCACACAAACAGCCTGCAGTAATACGCCCCGGTGCGCCCTGACCTCCAGCGTGGCCTTGTCCTCCTGCAGTGTGTGTATGGTGTGTGTGTATCTGCAGCTCAGCTCCTCCAGCTGGGCCTGGTGCTCCTGCGCCTCCTCCTGCAGCCGCTGCAGGCTGGAGCTCAGCTGCGCCTCCTGCTGGCGGTGCTGCTCCTGCGCCTCCACACACTACACAAACACAGGAGGAGCGTTCGCTGTCTGCACTTTAACACACTGCAGCTGGAGAACAGCTGAGATATACTGTATACATGCAGATGAAGGACCGAACCCTGAGCCTCTTGAAGAAAGGTTAAACTGCATTTACTGAAGAAAACCTAGGTTAACAGAGCAATTTACCATTGTAACTGGTAACACACACACACACACACACACACACACTCTCTCTCACACACTCTCTCTCACACACACACCTGAATGTGAAGCCTTTCGTTCTCCTGGATTTTCTTCTGCAGATCTTCATCAAACACACTCTGGGCCTGCAGACTGACCTGCGATGGAGAGTCTCCTTTATTCTGCACAAACACACACACACACACTGAGTACTGCATGTGTGAGGAGGATCTTTATGAGTATATACACACAACCCCAAACCAGAAAAGGTTGGGACTGGATGGAAAACGCAAATAAAAAAAGAATTGAATGATTTCCAGAATGACTCTGACTTGTGTTTGACTGCAGGTGATATGAACACAACATATTTGAGTTCTGTCTGGTTAACTTCATGTCATGTGTGAATCTCCATCCTCTCCTGTCGTTCAGACCTGCAGCACACTCCAGAAACAGCTGCAGGAGCAGTTTAGGGCAGTAATTAGGTGAACTGGTGAAGTAATGATGTGATGTGACACAGGTGATGTCAACAGGTGATTGTGATTATGATCTGGTACAAAAGCAGCATCAGGAAAGGTCTAGTCCTTTAGGAGCAAAGATGGGCCGAGGATCACCAGTTGCCAACAAATACATGAGAAAATGATTGAGATGTTTAAAACAATGTTCCTCAGAGAAAGAGAGGAAGACATTTGGATATTTCACCTTCAACAGTGCAGAACATCATTAAAAGATTGAAGGAGTCTGGAGGAGTTTCAGTGCGTAAAGGACAAGGGTGCAAGCCTAAGCTGAACAACCGTGATCTCCGACCCCTCAGGCGGCGCTGCATCGAGAATCCTCATTCATCTATAAGCCAGATCACCACATGGGCTCAGAACTACTGCCGCAAACCTCTGTCAAGCACCACAATACAGAGTTACATCCACAAATGCCAGTCAAAACTGTACTGTGCCAAAAGGAAGCCCTATGTTAACAGTGTCCAGAAGCGCCGTCGACTCCTCTGGGCTTGAAGGCATCTGGGATGGACCATCACACAGTGGAAGCGTGTACTGTGCTCAGATCAATCAGTGTTTCAGGTGTTTTTGGGGAGAAATGGACGCTGTGTGCTCCGGACCAAAGAAGAAAAGGATCATCCAGACTGTTTCCAGCAGCAAGTCCAGAAGCCAGGGTCTGTCATGGTATGGGGTTGTGTCGGTGCCCTTGGCAAAGGTAACTTCACTTCTGTGATGCTCCATTAATGCTGAACAGTACAGAGAGATTCTGGAGCACAATATGCTGCCTTCTTCTCCAGGGACACCCATGCATATCTCAACAAGACAATGCAGAACCACATTCTGCACACATTACAGAGTCCTGCTGCGGAGGAAGAGGAGACAGATACTGAACAGGCCTGCCTGCAGTCCCGACCTGTCTCCAATAGAGAATGTGTGGCTCATTTTAAAAGCACAAACTGCAACAGCAAAGACCCCGTACTGTTGCCCACCTGAAGACTTGTTTGCAGGAAGAATGGGACACAATGACCCCTGAAACACTTCAGCACTTGGTGTCTTCAGTCCCTAAACATCTTTAAGTGTTGTGAAAGGAACGGCAACATTACAGAGTGGGAAACGCTTCACTGCTCCAGCTGTTTCTGAAGTGTGTTGCAGGAACCAAAAAAGTCACAAGCAACATGAGTGCATGTATGCGTGTGTGTGCGTACTCTGCTCTTCTTGCTCTTGCTCTCGGACAGCAGCAGCTCCTCCTGCAGCAGCTCCACCCTCTTCATCAGCTGCTGGTTTCTGAAGTTCAGGCTGTCCATCTCCTGCTCCACCCGCCGCAAGCTCTGCTCCTTTTGCTTCAGCTCATCCTGCACACACACACACAAACAAGTGAGCAGCTTCACACACACACACACACACACACACACACACACACACACACACACACACACACACACACACACACGTGTGTTACTGCTAATCTTCTGGTACCTTCAGTGAGTTGCAGCTGCTCTGTTCATCCACCACTGCCTTCTTCAACACCTGATTCTGAGCTCTGAGCTGAAACACACACACACACACACACACACACACACACACACACGCGCGCATAAATATATATATATATATTCAGGAGCTTTCAACGTTTGTTTCCGCCTTGATCATAAATCTGATGATGATAATAATTATGATGATGGTGATAATATTCATAATGAAGATGATGATGAAGATGATGACAGCTGACCTTCGAGTACTCCTGCGCCAGTTTGCTGTATTTGCTCTGCAGGTCCGTCATGTTCGCCATCGCAGCTGCTGCCCGTCCAAGATTTAAATGAAGATGATGATGATGATGATGATGATGAGTTTATATCCAGAGCCGCCGTTTGATCATTGCTGACCGTCAGAAATCAGCTGACATCCGAGGCTAATGCTAATGCTAAGCGGTAGTTTTAAAGCGAGGCTTCATAAAGGCGCACAATCTCGAGTCCCGCTGGAAAACACGATTATTCGGAAACACACACGCTCACACACTCAGACTGCAGCAGAAAAACACACACACACACACTGTCAGATTACAGCAGAAAACTACAGCCGCTGATCTCCGGCTAATCACACGCTGATCACATGACCAACACTTCATAATAAAAGCCCGCGTCACATGACCATCACAACACAACACTTCATAATAAAAGCCCGCCCCATGAGGTGTCAGTGTCACGTGACCATCACAACACTTTAAGTTAATTTGAAATACTTCTTGGAAGATTTCTTTAGCATTTTGCCATTGTATTAAAATCAATATGAAATAAAATCAATGTATCGGAAATCAATAAATTAAACCACAGCTGGACGTCAGTGTTTGTCATCTTTAGCCCTGATAGCCCCGCCCTAAAGGCATTCCATGTGACCAGAAGTGAGGAAAATGTGAGTAAGCTGCTAAATCATTCAGAGGCCTTATAAGCTGTGCGGTGTGATATTTAGAGTTCAACAGGCTCGTCTGTGTGGTGCCGTCAGTCTCTGTCCTCTAAATGTTATTTCAGTCAGATTATTACAGCCCTAAACGTGTCCAGAAAACACCCTTCTCTGAGCGGCTTTAATTTGATCACCAAAAGCTCACAGCAGCTCCAAAACTAATTCAGTCCAATTTAGCGAGTTAGTGTAAACAGAAGAGGTCCCGTCACTATCAGTGAAGCAGCGTCATGTGCTGAAGCGCCCGTTCCACAACAGCGGTCAGCAGCCCAATAAACACAGGTTCGTGAGACTCATATGGCAGAAGACCAGCAGTAAGATCCGCTCGCATTGCTGGATTATTATTATTATTATTGTTATTATTGTTGTTGTCAATAAAAGGGTTGCATGAACAATTAGAGTTTTAATATCATTTCACAGTTGAACTTGATGAATTCAATAACGCTCAGACTGTGTTATATCAGACTGAAGGTGAAAGCAGAAGATGATGAACAGATCCAACAATAAACTCTTTAAACTCTTGAGGAGCGCAGCGGTTCTTCTGTTTATTTACCGGCGTTTCCTTTACAGAAGAATGTGGAACATCCTCAGACATCTGCACAAACTGAATCTGTGATCAGACTCTGTGCGAAACTAAAAGGTCATCATGTGGACAGATCAGACTTCAAATATGGAGGACAAAAAGCACTAAAATTAAACATTATATCACACTTAAAGTAAAACTGAACCATTGCCAAAACTAACAGACAGCAGAGATCCACACGTGAAGAACACTGATGCTGATCTCCACATGAACAGAGCACAGCAGTGGACAGGCGGATCGTCAAGATCCTCATAGCTTTATTAATATCATCAACAAGGGAAAACGCATTGCAGAGTTCAGGCAACATAAGTGTGTGTGTGTGTGTGTGTGTGTGTGTGTGTGTGTGTGTGTGTGTAAACGGGTTTCACAGTCTGGACAGTCACACTCTCTCGGTTGGCGGAGGTGAACACTGTCAGGAATTAACCCTCAGCACAGAGAAACACACCTCCGCATACACACTCTGACACATTCTACTAAACATCTGATTATCCTTCCATCACAGAAGAAGAAGACATGATGATGATGATGATGAAGATCTCAGTCGGACTTCTTCTTCCCTCCTGAAACCATCGCCTGAACCCTGAGAACAGAAGAGCGGAGACCAGTCTGCTGATCATCTGACAGAGGAGGACACGGGAACACTCCTGATGGAGAACAGGCTGCAGACCACACACACACTCTTTCTCTCTCTCTCTCTCTCTCACACACACACACACACTTTCTCTCTCTCTCTCTCTCTCTCTCTCTC
>CAIGQV010019624.1:5397853-5408610 GCA_903798115.1 Danio jaintianensis | reverse complement strand
AGTACATTAATGACATTCATAACAGTACATTAATGACATTTATAACAGTACATTAATGACATTTATAACAGTACATTAATGACATTTATAATAGTATATTAATGACATTTTACTAATAGCCAAGCTATTAGCGTGAGGGGGAATGTTTTTAATCCCGATGCAAATCGGAGTAATTTTGTGAACGAAAAACGAGTACTTTAATTTATAATGCCATAATTTACCCTGTATGGCTCTTTATTATGTGTCTAGCTCCTCAAAACAATATAATAATCATTCCTGCTTGTTTTTAAGTTTTCCCTGTGATTAAACATTAGATTTTTAAAAAAGTTACAAATAGCATGCACATAAGAAATGACAGTCTCATCGTGTATTTAACAGATTATGCAAGCGAATACTGAATTTATCTAATTTAAAATGCTAAAAAAGGATTCTGCGTTGAACGAAAGACCGAAAATGATGGAAAATGCTAAATGATATGGTTTTAAACCTTCTCAAATAGACATGAGAGGGAAAAGAACACCACATATGAGCCTTATTCAGTTGAAGAATATGTGAAAAGCTGGATCCACATATAATCGATGTCTGAAGAGCATTTATTTAAAATTAACATATTAATCTGGTTTTACAATATAGAATACTGCTGTAAACTATTGTGGGATCTCATTTAAGGCTTGACCATACGCCTATTTGATAAGCAAAATCAATTCTTAAATGATCTAAATAAACAGTGTATAAATGTGAAGTGTGTGTCTTGAACACGCGTTTTAACCGATTATGCAATTATGCAAATCAGCTGGTCTCTGTATGTAAATAGCGCCGGCGCCTCAATTACACACAGCAGTTGCATTTCTAATTAATTTAATCTATTTTAATGATTTAACTTGCCACAAAATGCGATATATCACTGTTGATGTTTTATGTTTGTTAAGTTATTAGAATAATTAAATGTGAATGTGCACTGATCAGGCCTACTCAGTAGCTCGTCTGTCTCGCACACTACCCTGCTGTTTTTGAATATTATTAGTAATTAATGCGCTTTTAGTTAATGAGTTAAAGGGGCAGTTCAAGCAAAACTGAACATTTGCGCACTATTTACTCTCCCTTTACTTGCTCCAAACCTTCATGAGTTTCTTTCTTCTGTTGAGCACAAAAGATGATTTATTTTGAAGAGATACACAGATACCCAAGAACCTGTCAAGTGTGTGTTTGCGAGAACAGATAACACACCTTCAACAAAGAAATCGCAGTAAAACAACAACTAAAATGTTAAATCATAAATGAAAAATAATGTACACTTATAAACAAATAAACCCTTGCAAACATTTCCTTGTTCTGCTAATTGTAGATAATACAAACATTTCTTTATTCCACATTTTTCTAACTAAATTTCTGAATATGAACCTGATTAAAATAAACTAAACGAACAAGGATCCGTTAATAACCCACAGTCTGCTTTCTGGATCTGTTGGTCCAGGATGAAGAGTGTGTGTGTGTGTGTGTGTGTGTGTGTGTGTGTGTGTGTGTGTGTGTGTTTGATATAACAGTGTTCTTCGATCATCTGCGTCCGTGTTTTGATGCTCAAGCTGTGGATCATCTTGCTCCAAAGGCTCCTCCTCCTCCCGGTGATCAAGAGGGCCGCGGATCCTCCTTAATTACCGAATTTCTCAGTCCAGTTCCGGCTCTCCGTCCCCGAGCGCGTCCCTCACATGATGTCCTGACCTTTATTTCCAGACAAACTCCACAAAAGTGTCGCCGAAGCGCCATGGAGCAGAAAGAGTCTCCGGCGCTGCAGAAGCTGAGCTCCTTCAGCATCAAGAGTCTCCTGCTGCCCGGTAAAGGCGCCACACCGGCGGACAGCTGCCCGGTGACCGACCCGCCGCCCGCCGAGCGCAGCTCAGAGAAAGTCAAAGACGCAGAAGAAGCCGGGAAAACCGTCAAACTCGACAAACCCCCGTTCAGCTACAACGCGCTGATCATGATGGCGATCCGACAGAGCCCGGAGAAGAGGCTGACGCTTAACGGGATCTACGAGTTCATCATGAAGAACTTTCCGTTTTACCGGGAGCACAAGCAGGGCTGGCAGAACTCCATTCGGCACAATTTGAGTCTGAATAAATGTTTTGTTAAAGTGCCACGGCATTACGACGACCCCGGGAAAGGGAACTACTGGATGCTGGACCCGTCGAGCGATGATGTTTTTATCGGCGGAACCACCGGGAAACTCCGGAGACGCTCGGCGACATCCCGCGGGAAACTGGCGATCAAACGCGGACTCCGGTTTTCTCCTCTGGGGTTGCATGGAATAAACGAGACGACGAGCAATCCTCTATACTGGCAGTTATCTCCTTTATTATCTTTACACCATCATCATCACCATCATCCGCATTATAACGGGACGGCGCACGGATTTCTAACTCAGGCTCACGGTTACGGTTCTTTCGTCCCCGGAGTGGAGCACCTGGGCAGCCGGGAAGCCCCACGGGCAGTTCTCGGGGGCTCCAGCGGTCCTCTCGGTTTGTCGAACGGTTACGGGATGAGTTCGTCTCCCGTTGGTTTGTTATCGGTGCCGTCGGGACTCTTACCGGCGCCGGGGCTGCAGAGCACGCTCGGGGCCCCGCAGAGCCTCCGGACAGCGCTGGGGCCCTTCACACCCGCCGCTTTACCGGCTCTGGCCCACCACGACAGACTCTCGCCAGATTCGTTTTAGACTGTGGAGGAAGGGTTATGAGAAACACCCCGAAGCGTCCAGTTGATCAGCAGTTTCACAGTTCGGCCGCTACAAAATCAGCATTTACTCCCTCAAGGGTTTCAGATGTGGATGAGTTTCTTTCTTCTGTTGAAGACGACATAAGATTTAAATGTACAGATATATTAAAAGAAAGATAAAACATAAGCATTGATGTCCTGTTTTGTGTTCAACAGAAGAAAGAAAACAGAGGTCTGAAAGGCCGAATAAATGATGACTGACCATTGTTTGGGGAAATAAGGACACTCTAAAACATTCTGGGATGTCCTTAAATATGTACAAACCCAAAGTTGGGTTCAACGAAACGTTAAATTACAATTACCCAAAGGTCGGGTTTTCCATATTTGACCCAACATTACGACAACCCAGAACTTTTAGAGCTACACTGAGATTTGACCACCGTGATTTAAGTATGGGTCGAATTAATTTATGCGTTATCCGTGTGTTTGTTATATCCTCCATGGTCAGCAGCAGTCTTGCGGTAACCGCATGAGCAGTAATTTATAGTAAATAATATAGTGTTTCTGAACCATGTAAAGAGTACTGGATATATTAGTACTGTATTATAATATTTCCTACTCTTCGTCGATGGATAGCCTACTACAGCATACTGACTAGGCTATAGTGAGCTGAGATGAATATCACATTTGTTACTACAGTGTTGTGTATGTGGTAGGCCAAATGTGCAGTTTATTGTACTATAATTTGTTTATATCATTATAGTTCATTACCATACCAATTATAACAGATTAATTAAGTATTTTGGTTCAAAAACAATATACCATTTACCATCGACTGCTCGTATTTTTATGTGTTAATTTCACTATAAATATAAGAGAGAATGTTTACTAGGCTTAGTTTATTTTTAACTTTTCCTCAGGTTCCAAAAACATCCATACAAATGATGAATTATGGGATGTATTATCATGTGTATGGATGATGTGTTAATCAGGTCATTGCTGCTAGTAACATGATGGCGGCCCTGACCACACAATAAACAAGGACAGATACGCGAGACTGGACTCACAGCTGGAAACACCTCACACAGTCCTAATCTCACACAATTTACAAAACATTAGGTGCCAAGAATAGCCTACAAAAACAAACGGATTAGCATAAAGTAAATCATGAGGCATGTCGTGTAATAACACACTTATAAAGGGGTAATACAGAAGGGAAGGCCCGAGCAGACTGAAGCTCTTCTGCTGTTCGCTTCGGGATCTCGCGCTGCTCTGAGGCCATCGACGGAAGATTTGGGGGATTTACATATAAAAGCAGCGCTAAAACAATCCTGTTCACCTGCAGATCCAGATCCACTATACTCCATCCAACAGTTGTTGCACTTTTAAAGGAGGAGATTCTTCATGTGCACTGAAAGAAACGTTTTTATATTCACGACATTGAACAGTTTATAAACAGTGTTTGTTTTTGTCCATGTGGGTTATAACAGGACTCTACATGCAGCGTCTCTATGTTCAAACCGAAAGGTATAATATGAGCATATTTAATTAAAGTGGCGATTAAAATAAGCATTTAAGTGTTTTCTTTATGTTGTGTATTTTGGTTGTATGTGTGGTGGTTCAACGATAAAATAAGTTACAACCTGTTAGCTGCAGAAATTGTTCATGCTGAATAAATAAATACATTAAAAGCAGATTGTAATTGTAAACATCCTTCAACGACACGCAGGACGCAGTTAGTAATCAACTGGGATTTTTGAACATACAGAATCATTCACTGGAGTCAGTCTGTGTTTCACTTACTGAATTAATACAGCAACCTAGATCCTTTATCTTCATGGTTATAAAGACCGGTTTACTTCACAAATCAGGCCAGTAAATGACTAAAATCCTGAGTTAGCTTTAGTTTAATTAGTTTGGTGCATTTTAAAATATATTATAATAATATAAAGAATAATAACCCACAATAATACAGAGCTGTCGATTCTTTAAAAGAGCTGAACGGAGAAAACATCTCGAAGGTTTGAAGAATCAGTTTATAATGTCGAAAATGCATTTTTCACAGCACATAAATATTATTAAGCCCGTTTTATAGAGCATAATTGTGTTTTAAACTGCGCACATTTCAAACAAAACGAGAAAATCGAGGCAGTTTTAGATTATTTGTGTTTTATTTTATGTGTTTATGGTCTTGAATTTGACTACAAAAATACATTTAGGAAAATATAGAAACCAAGGTAAGGTAAAATAAACAAACAAATAAAAAAGCATTACATACACTACACTGTAAACAAATGCTATGATCAATTAGTCATGACGGCATATGTTTTTAGGTCATTGTAGCTGATTAAACTAAGTTAATCATGTGCTAACTTAATTTATGCAAGCAGTTTTAAGTCAGTTTAACATAATATAAGTTCAATGGACTCATAATTTTGATTCAGCTTCAAAATCGAAGGCAACCAGGATTTTTTTACAGTGTACAATAACAGCTAAATAAACAAGTTAAATTGGAGGACTTCCTGAATAAATCAATGGTAAAAAATAAATGTATTGTATAGAATGTTTATAAAACAGTGCTGTTTAATAAGTCAAATGGCCTGTGTTTAAGATGCATCGAGTTAGGCCTTGCATAAATGACATAAAAACTCAAATTCTGTATTTCAACCAATATTTCCTTTGCAATGACAAACACGTCAGAAACTATAAATGGATTTATCAAAACTAAAAACTGCAATGATGCTTTTATAATCATTTCATCTGTGCGCCGCTCGGGCTGTGTTTACATCTACAGTTTTGATTCTCCAACATAAAATAATAATAATAATAATAATTAATACGGACAAAAATAACAACAGTACAATTATAATCATTCATATTATAATCATAATAATTAGAATTATAATCATTATTTACACTGCAAGCGCACATCGAATAATCGTTAGATGATCAAACTGGCCCAAAGCGCAGGATGAACATTGTTTTACCGCAGTAACAGCAGCTGTTTGACGCAAAACCAAACTTACCATCGTGTTGAAGCTTTGCAGCACTTTCAGAAACACCATAATAATAAAATAATTAATTTCATCCCTAATAAAACAGTTAAACTTATAAAGCCTCATCCGCAGATCTGATTTACTACAGAGCCTGTTTTCACACTGTTTTAATGCGGAGGAAACATTCAGCACATCCTAACATCATTACATTAATTCAAAAGCATCTACACTCATTGCTTTCGGAAACCTCTTCACAGACCTGCATTATGAGTGTTTACGGTGCAGTTTGCGTATTGGATCAATATTGAGCAACAAGCAATACATCTCACGAGGTTATTTATTTATATTTGTATTATACTATATAACTTGCAGAAAATACTTTCAATTCTTTATTATTTTAATGTCTGGGTCAGAAAACCAGATATCTGATGTTGGTGTTTGCATCAAATGAACTTTACAAAAGGGATTTCATAAATACAGACGGAATAATAATTGCAAATGTCGCTTTTAATTCCCTTGTGTAAACATTAAAGTATAAATGCCAAAATATGTGTGAAATATTGTTCACCGGCATTTAGCAGAACATTCATGTCAAGAGAAATACTTATTCTAATTTATAATTAAACATATCAACAGCCACATTGGGTAAATATGGACAAACCAAAACTTTAGGTTAAATTAGAAACAAATTAGCCCAGTGTTTGGGTTTGTCCATATTTTACCCCAAATTAGGTTAAAATAAAACAATATTTCGTTCTTTCATGAAAGAATAAGTGATGACACTGTGATTATGAAATTATGAAACTCCTCTTGTCATTAAATGAATAAAGATGATGGCAAAATATTAATATTTTATATGAGAATTGATTATTTTGGCCAAACTGTGATCTTTAAACTGACCTTCCTGACAAATAAATGAAGTAGAACACAATTAAAAATGTAACACTTTAATAATAATAATAATAATAATAATAATAGTTAATATATTTACTATGAACAATCTTGTACAGAATTTAGCCTATAAATAATAGTTCAGAATCCATGATTGTGAATAATCTGTTCATCTTTCAGCTCTTCGTCATCAGAATCGAGCTGTTCATCAGTTTTGAACATGTTTTGTTGGATAAGTGGACAGTCGTGAATCTCCGGTGTGTTTGTGTCCGAGCTGCGCATGCGCACAAGCGTCTGCAGCATTCCGTGACAACACTAATAACCCGCACGGATCACTGGCACTACAAGTCACTTCTAATTACGGTTATCTTGTCCTGGCTGTGAGTTCATGGCCATCACACACACACACACACACACACACACACACACACACACACACACACACACACACACACACACACGCGGGCCTGGCGATACAGAAACTAGCCGATCAAATCACGGAAATCGAGCAACTACACCCGGACTCTGTTTTAATAATTCTCGGGGATTTTAACAAAGCAAAACTATCCCGCGAACTGCCAAAATATAGACAGCATGTTACATGTCCCACAAGAGACAGTAACATATTGGATCACTGCTATACCACAATAAAGGATGCATACCGCTCTGTCCAACGAGCAGCTTTGGGGCACTCTGACCATTGTTTGATTCATCTCATACCAACCTACAGGCAGAAACTGAAAACAGCCAAACCTGTATTAAGATCTGTGAAAAGATGGACTACCGAAACAGAGCGTGATCTACAAGCCTGTTTCGACCTCACTGACTGGAGTGTTTTTGAAGCTGCTGCAAACGATCTACATGAGCTTACAGAAACTGTAACATCTTATATCAGTTTCTGTGAAGACATGTGCATTCCTACCAGGACTCAACTCACATACAACAATGACAAACCGTGGTTCACTGTAAAACTCAGACAGCTGCGTCAGGCCAAGGAGGTTGCTTACAGGAATGGGGAGAGGGCCTTGTATAAACAGGCCAAATACACACTGGAAAAGGAGATCAGAGTGGCAAAAAGGAACTATTCTGAGAAACTAAGGAGTCAGTTCTCTTCCAGCGACTCAGCATCCGTGTGGAAAAGTTTGAAAAATATCACAAACTACAAGAAACCATCCCCCAGCACTGTAGACAACGAACGACTTGCAAACGACCTGAATGAGTTTTACTGCAGGTTTGAGAAAACACCCCACACCCACTCTGAACTGCTCTTCACACCACCATCAACACCTCCACCACACCCCGTCTCCCCAACACTTCAGTTCAGTGAAGATGATGTGCGCCAGGTCTTCCAAAAACAGAAGAGGAAAAAAGCACCAGGCCCAGATTTTGTAACACCAGCCTGTCTAAAATCCTGTGCTGACCAACTGGCCCCCATCTTCACCCTGATCTTCAACAGATCACTGGAGCTGTGTGAAGTGCCCTCCTGCTTTAAACGCTCCACCATCATCCCCATCCCAAAGAAACCCAAACTTACAGGACTTAATGACTACAGACCGGTGGCGCTAACATCTGTGGTCATGAAGTCTTTTGAAAAACTGGTGCTGGCCCACCTGAAGGACATCACTGAACCCTCACTGGACTCTCTTCAGTTTGCCTACAGAGCAAACAGGTCTGTGGATGATGCAGTCAATATGGGAGTACATTATGTTCTGCAACACCTAGACAGACCAGGGACCTATGTGAGGATCTTGTTTGTTGACTTCAGCTCGGCTTTCAACACTATCATCCCAAAACTTCTCCTGCCCAAATTAACTCAGCTCTCCGTGCCCAACTCTGTCTGTCAGTGGATCAACAGCTTCCTAACGGACAGGCAGCAGCTGGTGAAGCTGGGAAAATTCTCATCCAGTACCCGCACAATCAGCACTGGCGCCCCCCAGGGGTGTGTCCTCTCCCCTCTGCTCTTCTCACTGTACACAAATGACTGCACCTCAAAGGACGCCTCTGTCACAATCTTGAAGTTTGCAGACGACACCACACTTATCGGCCTCATTCAGGACGGTGACGAGTCTGCTTACAGACAGGAGGTTAAGGAGCTGGCTGTCTGGTGCAGTCACAACAACCTGGAGCTGAACACGCTCAAAACAGTGGAGATGATAGTGGACTTCAGGAGAAACCCCCCTGCTCTCCCCCCACTGAGCATCATGGACAGCATTGTGGCAGCAGTGGAGTCATTCAGGTTCCTGGGCACCACCATCTCTCAGGATCTGAAGTGGGACACTCACATTGACTCCATTGTCAAAAAAGCTCAACAGAGGTTGTACTTCCTTCGTCAGCTGAGGAAGTTCAACCTTCCAAAGGAGCTGCTGAAACAGTTCTACACTTCCATCATTGAATCAGTCCTCTGCACTTCAATAACTGTCTGGTTTAGCTCAGCTACCAAATCCGACCTCCGAAGACTACGTCGAATAGTTCGGACTGCTGAGCGAATCACTGGTACAATCCTCCCTACTCTCCAAGAACTGTACTTATCCAGAGCAAGCAGAAGGGCTGCCAAAATCACTCTGGACCCCTCACACCCAGCACACTGCCTCTTTGAACTTTTACCTTCTGGTCGACGCTACAGAGCACTGTGTACCAGAACAGCCCGACACAGAAACAGTTTCTTCCCTCAGGCAATCCATCTCATGAACACTTGATGATAGTAATTATGGAACAAACATCACTACTGCTATACACTTTTTATACACAAACACTTATTTAACAACATATTTTACATGCTAATTTGCACATAACAGCTGCTGTTGTATATAGTAATATTCCTGTACATACACTTGTCAATTTGTATATTTGCATTCACTACAACTTTCATTTTTGAAATATATTTATTATCTGTTTTTTGTCCTGTCTCTGTAATTCTGTTGCACTGTAGAAGCTCTGTCACGAAAACAAATTCCTCGTATGTGTGAACATACCTGGCAATAAAGCTCTTTCTGATTCTGATTCTGATTCTGACACACACACACACACACACACACACACACACACACACACACACACTAATGAATCTTATTACAGAATATAAATAAAATAATATTAACTGATTAAATTAAGTAATTATTGATTAAATGAGGGGTTGTGTTGAGCTCTCCTTATGATCATCATCAGCTTTGGCCTCGTTTGTGCTTTCAAAACTATTTTTTGATGTCAAACTTTGACAATCTTGCTGAATTGACATCAGAGAAATAAATATAAGAGTTTATAGCCTAAAATTGGTTCTTTTTACACATTTAGTTGACATTTTTACATTTTACAAAGAAATTCGACTTACATGAATCTTAAACGTCGAGTTAAATATTGTACAACTCAAGTTTAAACATGATTAACTCATCTATAACATGATTATTTATTAGAAAAGTAACAAAACATGCTTTTATGATGTATTGATCATCTGATATTATAGTCTATAAATGTTTATAAGTTATATACACAACAAGGTTTACTTAACTATAACACATTGATTGAATTTGAAAAAATATTATTATTACAATTATTATTATTATTATACGTAATATAAGACAGGTTATTATTGTAAAATCAGCTCATCAATTATATAAATGACTTCATTTTAACTTCAAATACTTCATTTTATTCTGATTAAAATGAGAAAGAATCACCCTGACAGTACAGTATGAGAGCAGTATAATATCCACAAACACAACACACTCTCTATGAAGAACACACTGACACAACACAACACAACACAACACAATTCTAAGTATATTTGATTTGTGATGATGAAATGAATGCTGGCTGATAGAATGGGAGTGTGAGTGAGGCGGCCGGAGGTGCATTTATAAGACTGAACAGAGTTACTACAGTTCTCCACTGCAGTCATAAAGCGGAGGGTTTCCTGTAACAACAACAACAACAACAACAACAACAAACAAACAGCAGCAGCAAAAAAAAACAACAACAGCAAAAACAGAAGCAGCAGCACATGACAAATGAATCAAACTGACTCTCTCTGTAGAAATGAATCAAACTGACTCTCTCTGTAGAAATGAATCAAACTGACTCTCTCTGTAGAAATGAATCAAACTGACTTTCTCTGTAGAATTGAATCAAACTGACTCTCTCACTAGAAATGAATCAAACTGACTCTCG
>CAIGQV010019624.1:5351104-5376397 GCA_903798115.1 Danio jaintianensis | reverse complement strand
CACATCTGATCACAATCACAACATCACATCTGATCACAATCACAACATCACATCTGATCACACTCACAACACCACATCTGATTACATTCATAACATCACATCTGATCACACTCACAATGCCACATCTGATCACACTCCCACCACATCTGATCACATTCACATTCCATCTGATCGCACTCACAATGCCACATCTGATCACAATCACAACATCACATCTGATCAAATTCACAAAACCACATCTGATTACATTCATAACATCACATCTGATTACATTCATAACATCACATCTGATCACAATCACGTCACATCTGATCAAATTCACAAAACACATGCCATTCATATAATGGCAGTGAATGGTGACAGTTTTTTAGATTAAAAATAAACGCATACAAATGAGTCCAAATCAACAGCCATGGCTTCTGATGACACACTGAGGTCTCGAAGTCAAATGATTGTACATGTAAGAAATTGAACATTAGTCACAATATTATAAGCTTTAATCCACAGCCTGGTCAAACAGATATCAGCACATGTGCGACTGTAGTCCGAGTGTGGTCCAGTATTCTTTATATATTGTTTCTTATACAGTATTGTATATCAAACTACTCATATCAACTACTTTTATTATATCAAATCCCTTTAAGGTGGTTTATTTCCAGCTAAATCTTCCTGATAGCTGAGCCCAGTTATTATTGCACTGTAAAAATGTGACTGTCATGTTTTGTTGAGATTAGCACACTATCTTGTGGATGGATCTTCCCAGTATGGGTGGTGTGGTGCGATTTTATGCCACTGGACTTTGTTTTGCGATCAGGGTTTGAACAGCAGGTCTATAAACATCTGCATCATTATCTGCTGTGTAATCCAGTCTGTCTTTATTTCTTCCTTTAAGTCATTTTGTCAGGTCTATGAAATACTGTTACACAACTGGGAAACACTTCACTTGAAGAGGTGTTCAGAAGACTGTAACGAAACTTTTATAATACTGACAATAATATGAATATAACTGCATGCTTATGACAACTGTTATTAAGTGTCATTAGCTCAGTTATGTCATTTTAAATGCAAAGATGATATTGTTTGAGATGTCTGTGTTATGACAACTTGACATTATCAAGACAACACAACCTGTCATAAATTGGTCATGAACATGATTGTCACGAGGCCAGATAGTTGTGTCATGTATCTTATAACAGCATCATTAATGTTTTTCTTGAGCTCAACTACAGTGGCACACATTCAATTTGTCATTAAATATTAATGACAATGTAAAAATAGAGCACTGACACATTTCATGAGAAACTTTATTGGCAAAATATTTTTCCCCACTGAAAAAATTGATTAAAGAGATATTTAATCAATTATAATGGCTTTGTGATAATCATGTTTATGACAGATTTATGACAAGTTAAGTTGTCTTGATAATGTCAAGTTGTCATGATAAAGAGATCTCAAACAATGCCATCTTTGCTTTTCAAATGACATAACTGAGCTAATGACACTTATTAACAGTTGTCATAAGCATGCATAAAATCCCATGACTATAAATCCTATTATAAATGTTTCATGAACACCTCTTCAAGTAAAGTGTTACCCTTAACAGGAACACGAATGTTACAAGATGCTTTTTGTCTTGTTTGTCTTGTGTCTAGTCCAATTATCTAAATTCTTAATTCAAGAAGCATTTTCTAGACAAGAAAACAATTCTCTTGTTTAATGAGTCAAAAATATGTGAGTTCTTCCTTAAAACAAGCTAAATAATCTGCCAATGGGGAAGAAATATAATCTTAATAATATAAATAATAGTTTTTCATTTTGACATTATTTTTCTTCCCCCATTGTCAGATTATTTTGCTTGTTTTAAGGAAAAACTCTCTTCATTTTGACTCATTATTTCTGAAAACAACACAATATTGTTGGCTTGTTTAGAAAATGCTTCTTGATTTAAGAATGTTTAGATATTTGGACTAGAAACAAGACTAAAACTCATGATTTTAAACATGATTTTACCCATTCCAGTAGGATGAATGCGTCCGCACGCTGCGCCAACGTTGTCATACATCCTCAAGCGGTCGACCAGCAGAATCAGAGCCTTCGGCTGGAAGTCTGTGTCTCCGTCCAGAGCCATGATGTAGGTGTTGTCGTCAGATATATGTCTCCTCTTACTGTCATTATCCAGACCGGGTAGTAAATACGTCTCACTATCCAGTGAAACAAGACTGGCACGGGAGGGATTGTTTTGTCTCTGTAAGAACACACCGCATTCAAACACTTACGTTATATGCGTGATGCTAAAGATGATTTACAAATGCAGAACATCACTACTTTACATCAGTAATAATTAATATCATAAGTAATTTGAGTGTGTGAAATACTGTGAGACTGAAGGGGTTATTCTGAAATAACCACCGGCTGGATGCACATTATCCTGATTATTACATGGCCACTTGTCACAAAACTAAACTATTAGACACAAAATATTGATCTGATCTGTTATAATTATTATTATTATTAATATTAAGTCACAAGATGGTGCCAAACAGACAATAAAAATGAAGAGACAGATAAGATATTTTTATATATAATAGTCAAGATGATAGTATTAGTTAACCAGTTGATATCATACAGTAACGTACAATAGGGATGTCATGACCAGGGGCGCCGTGTCTGATAATATGGACAACAACAACATAATTTAATCCTGTACAGATTGTTTCAAGCATCATGTGACCAGCTTTTGTGTTTTAATCATTTTATAGATTCGCAATATTATTGCAAAAATTAAACATAGTCTGCACTCGAGGCCCTGGACTCTCTGGAGCGCACTCATTCAGCTCTCCCTGTGTTGTAATATAAATCAAATCAAAATCTAGTGATAAAGCTTGACTTCTCAATCGTCACTGTTAGACATAATGATCTCTTACTGTTATTTTCTGAGGGTTTTTGACGTTGTATCCTTTCCAGCCGAGCAGGTAATACAGGTACATGATCTGCAGATGCACAGGTGTTCAGTTTGGTTCAGATCAACATCACGAAGGGTTGTAAATAAAGGAATAAGACTGTGAGGTTCACCTGTGACCATCTCTTCTTGTTTCGAATCAGCTGTTTGTCTTTTAGGTGGACGTAAAGCATGTTTCCCTCCGGCATGACGAACACAAGTCGGCCTCCGTACGGCGTCTCAATGATAGACACCTCATCGGGCTCCTTATTCGTGAACACCCTTGAGGGCAGAAACAGATAATTTAGGATCAGTTGCTCATTATTATCCCCTTATGACTGTCATCATTTTTTTAGTTTTGCTTTACCTGTACACCTCCATGACAACATGTATGAGGTCTTCAACATAGGTGTTGACAAACTTTGTCCCAGAGTCTTTTTCTATCATGAAGGCGTCATCAACATAAATATGGCACTCAAAGTCAAAGCAATCCTTGTGTTCCTCCTTCGGATCCCCTCGGTATCTGTCCAATCTGAAACCAACAAGAAAAGCCAAATCAGTAAAGACTGAACCTGGTTTTCTGACCTGCTCAGATTGTGGTACTTCAAAAAGTGGATTGCAAATCTCTGTAACAAAATATGCTACCCATCAGATTGTGCTACCAGTGTAATTCGGTGTGATGTGAGGCTGTAATATCCCCCAAACTCACCCCAAACTCTAACCCCAACCAGGCAGAAGTAATGGAACCTACAATAATGTCTCTAAAATGATATCAGTGGTATAAAAACTTTTAACTAGGTGAATTCTGTGTTCTGCCTCCTAAAAATTACACATGCAATCCCTGTCAGTGGAACCATGGATATGGAGAACAGTCAAGGTCCCTTTTAAGGCAAGTCTGTTCACTCAGCGGTCAGATTGGCAATGCCCTCAGGCAGCTCATCCAAGACTAAAGCCCTATCTAAATGAATGGGGGAATCTAGAAATCTGAAATCTTGTTGCACTTTCCCCATTATTAGTCAAGCCAGTGAACTGTACATCTAGTCTTAGGAACAGTGCGATCTGCTTTGCTGGTATCAGGCAATTGCATTTAGGTGGAGCCGGTGAGAGAAAGCTGCATAGTGTTGCATACACTAAATCAATACAACAATAGTGTTGGTAGCACAATGTGATGAGGGATTTGAGCACAATATTTGAGGAATTTGAGCATCTGGACTGTAATGCATTTATTATAATTGACCATGACTGTTCAAATACCTGAACATTGAAGTCAAGATTTTCAGCATCTCATCATAAGTTTCATGCCACATGGTTGCACAAAGGTAAATGACACAGTTTTCAAGTTCAACGTCATTATTACTTAAAAGAAATAAGAAGGACACAGTTAGATCATCAGCAACATCATACCATCACTGTAAAGTCTTTACAGGTTCATTTATTACTCAAAATGTCATTATTATATATGCGTGTTGCATGAATGCACGTACCTCTCCCGGTTCGCAGTGCGAATGACCTTCATTTTGGTGTTGAGTAGCATTGAGATGTCAATGAAGGCGGACTCGTACAGGCGGCGTACGAAGAGCAGCGATGTGCGTTCAATTCTCTGCACCTTGATTTTCCAGATGTAATACGTGCAGGAGACGAGTGCCAGCCACATGCACACCCCCTCCAGCGCCAGCATCGAGAACGGCCACATCTCATATGGATTGTTGAGCGAAGTCTTGCAGATGCTATGGGAGATCTCCAGCATCACAACTGGGGTGGTGTTGACATCTTTGAGAGTTTTAAGTTGATAGCAAAACGGCCAGAATTCATTGGTGATGTTTCCTTGAATTATGGCGGCGATTTCAGGTGAAGGTTTAAACTGCTCAGACTGAGTCACGAAGAGGATGATGCCCAGAATCAGTGTTGATGGACCGATTAATGACACGGGCAGAGCAAAACCAAATTTCATTGCGTGGATCTTACAGGCCACAACTCCAAACCAGTGGCACGCAGCCGAGCAGAAGGCCTGCAGGAAAAACAGACCGAGGGCAATCTCCTGCGTGGCTTTGCTGGCTTTCGTGTAATCGTCCCAACTGATTTTATGTTCCGCGAACACGCAGAAATACAGGAAGTACACGGCCAGAGTCACGGCTATACGGATGAGGCTGGTGAACACATAAGCAGTGTCTCTGAACATGTCCAGCTCACTGAGCATCTCCTGGATGTTGGTGCTGGCCTGAAAAGGGTTCTCCCACCAGTTCAGGGAAACCAGCAGAGACGCAAAAATAGCAATGCCGACATACACGTAGGGCAGATATGGATCCTGTTTTTCAAGCAGGTCAAAGAAATGATCGATATAAGTTTTGTCTCTCACGTAGTAGTCGATGCCAAGCAGAAAGTATCCGCTGACAACCAGAATGAGGGAGCAGATGGGGTAGAGGATCATCCAGCTCCGCGACTGCAAGCGGAAGGCGATCTGGAGCACGGCTGAAAAGATGCAGATCCCGCCCGGGATGCACAGGTTTGTGAGGATGTCAAGGTTTGGCATCACAATGAGCACCAGCACTGCGGTGCCGAGCGCCACCAGAGCCTCAATCCCACACACCTGAGGAGGCATGAACAGCAGGAGATGTTTAAGGCAGTGTTTCTCAACCACGTTCCTGGAGGAGCACCAGCTACTGGTGGAGCAACCGCCTACTACTCAGTAGGTCCTGCATTTGAATTTAAACGTACTACTTGGCCGATAGAAAAGTATGTTCTATACAGTATGAATGTGAGCAGTATGAATGGAACTCGGACAACTACATCCGCCATTTTGTCATGATCACGTGACCTTCCCGCGTCAGTTGCGTCGCTTCACTCCCATTCATGAATTCTCTCGCAGGGCATCATGGGATAGTGCAGCGTGCATCGGATGCGCACTTCAGAATCTCGCCGGAAGTAGTAGGTCATCCGGGTACTTCTCGCATACTGTTTTTCGAATTTTATGAATTCAGACATACTACTCGGCTCGCATACTGATTTTAGCGTACTATATAGTATGGAAGTATGCGATTTTGGATGTAGCCCATGTCTCCTTCACCAAACACACCTGATTCAGATCATCAGCTCATTAGCAGAGACCTGTAATGGGTGTGACAGACAAAGGAGACATCCAAAACATGCAGTGCTGGTGCTCCTCCAGGAACATGGTTGAGAAACACTGGCTTAAGGTTTACATACCATTGATTCATATGTGCTTATGCTACTAGATCTACAGTAGGATTTACTGCTCTGTCAACAAGCCATGATTGTTTTATATAGCACAGGCTGGAGATTGTGCTCTAGTGCAGCGGCTGAACCGTGGAAACCCATAAAATATCAGAACAATTTAATTATTAGAAGATATAACAAAAGGCTGCCAAGTCTGTAGTTTTCCAGTGAAACTGGGTTACTTTTAACCACTTGCTGAGGGTTGTTTTTCATTCCGCTGGTGAAACGTTTGACATATTGCATGAATTATGCTTAGAAACGACACATTTGAGTGTATAAGTTTATAGTGTGTAACTGCATAGTGTGTATGTTGGGATGCAACTGTTGTGTGTGTATGTTTTGATTTCCATGATGACAGATTGGTAGGATTTACTAAAAAAGTAGAAGCATCCTACAGAAGAACGTGCAGAAGCTACAGTATCTTCCAAGTTTATTTTACATATTGAAAATATTTTTTAACTTAAAATGAATTCCACAAGTTTGGGGTTCACTTCAGTCTGAACATGTGTTTGGTCATTTTGGTCTTGTTGTGATTGGCCATTGCAGTAGTTTTGTTCTGAAAACTCCAACCCAGGCTCATGATTGATACTTACCCCTGTATACATTTCTGGAGAGCGCCAAATACGTCCCAGGAGCTACGTTTTTTTTTGCAGTTTTGGTTTTTGCAAATCCACCAGAGGCCGCTGTGTATGCTTTTTCAGATCTCAAATATCTCTCGCGAGTGTCCTTCGCACCTGCTGTTCTCGAGAAAATCCACTAGAGGGCTCTGTCAACTGACTGACTGACCGATCGACTGACCCACCCTCCTCCTTCCCTAAACCCAACCAATAGTGTTTTCAAAAGCACAGATTGACCCGCCCACCCCCTTCCCTAAACCAAACCCACAGTTTTAAAGAGTAATCCAGAAAAAGAAAAGCCCTCGCCTGATTTTTACCACGTTTTCAGATTTTACCATATTCTCACCCTGTTATTTACTTCTTTATTTTATTTTTTGCCTTACCTGTCTTACTCGCTTTCTGGAACCGTTCTTTGCTGGACTCGAACCGCGTCGTCGTGGTCAACTCATTTCTGCGTCTCAAGTCTACTGACATACCTGGCGAGCCACTGGACAAACTGGTAACAGTGGGAAAGCCGTCCATACGGAGGTAAGCGGTCGGCTGCTAGCGCAAAAAGGAACGGCATCATACCGCCCCGTAGCGTTCGCTTTAAACACGAAATGCAGCCATACGTACCTCTGGCTACATAATTCGCGATCTCCAGAAATGTATATAGGGCTACGCTTGCAGAATGAGCCTGTGTTGAAGAAACCCTGTTATCACAGCTCCACCATGACGTGCTCTAGACGGTTTTAACTCAGAGTGTCTGCTTAACTTTACCCTGAGTCTGCGTCATTTTACCACTGCCTCTTAAGATTGACTGGTTACTGACCAACACAACTACAAAATGTGCATTACAGGAGTTTGTCAACTCACGATTCCCAGTGTCCTTGGGTTTGGAGCCACGTAGCTCTTGAAGACACACTTCCAGAAGGCCTTGAGGAACATCAGGAGGTTTGGCGTCACCAGAACACACATTAGCAGCAGCCCGTAGAACTGCTGGTCCTCTTTTTTTCTCAGAGACGTCGGACCGGCCAGAGTGGTCAGAACCAGTAGAGAGCCCTGCAGAACAGATATAATATATGGAGTTTACATCATTATACCCACTCTGTCAAACACACACATGTGAATGTGACTGTCTGAATCGTGTCTTCCATGTTGGGTAATCCTGAAAATGCCAACAACTGCATGGTAAAAAAACATGGTTGACATTCACTCTTAAAGGGACAGCTCACCCAAAGATTTACTAAGCATTTGATCACTCTCATGTGGTTCCAAGCCTTCATGCGTTTTTTGATTTGTTTGTTTGGTCACTGCAAAATATGCTTTCATTATTATTATCATTATTATAACTTATTTTTAGTCTTGTTTCTAGTCCAAATATCAAAAAATTCGTAAATCAACAAGCATTTTCTAAAATAGTGTCTTGTTTTCAGACATAATATGTAAAAAATAAGCAAGTTTTTCCTTAAAACAAGTAAAATAATCTGCTAATGATGGAAGCAATGTAATATTCTGGTAACACTTTACAATAAGGTTGTATTAGTTAATGTTATTTAATGCATTTACTAACATGAACAAACAATGAACAATGCATTATTACAGTATTTGTTTATGTTAATGACAATACAGTTGTTCACTGTTAGTTCATGTTAACTCACAGTGCATTAACTAATGTTAACAATCATGAATTTAGATGTTAATAATGCATTAGTAAACATTTAACTATGATTAATAAATGCTGTACAAATATTGTTCATTATTTGTTACTAAATATATTAACTTATGAAACCTTATTGTAAAGCGTGAGCATTATTCCACAGCCAAAATGTCATTATTTCTCTTCCCCATTGTCAGATTATTTTGCTTGTTTTAATGAAAAACTCACATCACTTTGACTCATTATTTCTGAAAACAGGACAGTATATTTAGTGCTTGTCTAGGAAATGCTTCTTGCTTTAAGAGTTTGTAGATATTTGGGCTAGAAACGAGACAAAAACTCTGAGTAAGAGAAGCAGTTTTTCCAGTGTGAAATTAGAGAAATGTTCGTGCCGCTCTGCATGAATCAGACTGTGAGTAATGAGGCACGGGTGCGGTGCTGTTATTATGCTTGATAAGTGTTTATGGTCCTGCAGTGTTCCTGTCTGTCTGACCTTGCTGACGACACCGCTGACCAGCACCGCCAGACCCACCAGCACTGCCACCAGATTCTGCAGGATCCGGAAACACACTTGCTTCTTCTCCTTCTCCGCCCCGATGGGGTTCAGCTGGAACGGGTCCCATGTGTCCCTGTACACACAATCACAATCAGAAACCTCACACAATCCTTCAGTTCTTCCCTCATGCTTACACAACAGTGTGTGGCTTGACTTCAGTCATGTTGATGGGTGTAAACTGATATCTGCTGCGCAGCTTACATAACAACATCATTAACTAACACTAATGACTGGAGCTAATAGTCACGGTTCAAGAGGAACTCATTCATTTTCCTTCGGTTTAGCCCCTTTGCCACAGCGGAATGAACCGCCAACTATTCCAGCATATGTTTTACACAGCGGATGCCCTTCCAGCTGCAACCCAGTACTGGGAAACACCCATACACACTCATTCACACACACACACACACACACACACACACATACACACTCATACACTACAGCCAGTTTAGTTCATCAATTCCCCTATAGCGCATGGGTTTGGACTGTGGGGGAAACCGGAGCACCCGGAGGAAACCCACGCCAACACGGGGAGAACATGCAAACTCCACACAGAAACGCCAACTGACCCAGCCGGGACTCGAACCAGTGACCTTTTTGCTGTGAGGCTACAGTGCTCAAGCGTCTCAAGTGAAACTGAGAATGAAAATCTCTGTAATACCTGATTTTGATTGGTCATTAATGATATTTTAAGGTATGTTATTCTCAGATAAACTATTAAATTAATAACACAGGTTCAGTATGGGTATAGCAATCACATTGACCATTTGTGAATATATATATATAAAGTTTAAACGCTAGTGTTTCAACCATCAGGAAACAGCACAACTGCTTCATATTATACTCACTTTGAATAAAAGCATCTGCTAAATGGTAAACGTAACTGTTTTCAACACCGATAATAATTAACAATGTTTTGTGATGATCAAATGAGCATATTCATTAGGTCTGTAAAGGATCCTGTGAGACTGAAGCAGGGTTATTATACTAAACTCAAACTAAAACCACAAGTATACACATTTCTTTGTTCCTTGAAGTAAAAGAATGACTTGATTGGATTCAGATATCTGCTGTGAGAATACTTCTGAACTTAAAACTGCAACTAAAACTAAAATAAATTAAAAGAAAATCATAAAATTATTAAAACTATCAATAATTCAATAGTTTGAGATTCAATAGACTCTATAGTCACTCATTACTAAAATAACAACATTGAAATCAGCTTTTCATAACAGAAATACGGGTAAAATAGATCACAACAGCAAACATATCTTAATTTATAATATTTCATCATAATATTTGATATGAAATGCATCCACATCGAACAGAGAAATACATTTCGATATGAATTAAGAAAATAATACGTCCACTTATTTAGCTAATCTGCTTCTTGTAATAACAGATTATGTTTTTTAGATTAGTTTATACTGTAGTCTATGTCAAATATGAAAAGAATTACTTAAATCAAGAAGCAAGCACAAAATATAGTGTTGCGTTCAGAAATAATCAGGCAAAATGAAGTGAGTTTTTGCTTAAAATAAGTTAAATATTCTGCCAATGGGGGAAGGAGGATAATTTTATGTCGAAAACAAGATTATTCTGCTTGTTTTAAGGAAAAACTTGTTTAATTTTGACTCTTTTCTAGAAATGCTTCTTGATTTTTTTGTCTTGTTTCTAGTCCAAATATCTAAGAGAAGCATGTTTTTACAGTGTAATATTAAAAATAATTGAGTTAACATACAACCTTTAGAAAAATCTCTCAAAAATGTAAACATACAGCGACATTAATGGCCTGAATATATTCTATTATTTCATTATTATTACAAGAAGCCGATTGGCTAAGTTAAATGTAGTATTATAGTCTTGTGTTCAGAAATAATGAGTCAAAATAAAGTGAGTTTCTCCTTAAAACAAGCAAAATAATCTGCCAATGGAGTAAATTAAACAAGATTCCCCCATTGGAAGATTATTTTGCTTGCTTTAATGAAAAACTCACTTTATTTTGACTCATTATTTCTGATTATTTTCTGGAAAATGCTTCTTGATTTAAGAGTTTTGAGATATTTGGACTAGAAACAAGACAAACTCTGATTAAGAACAGCATTATCTGCAGTCTAGAATGAGTTTTGTGTGTGTTTTACCTGTGTCGGCCTTCCCTCTTCTGCCCCCGCTGCTTCAGCTCCTCCATCTCTCCTCCATTCACTGCGGTATGAGCTCACGCACACACACACACTGCACTTAAACCTCAACACACACACACACGCACGCCATAAAAGAGTTCAAAGATCTGCAGCTTCATCCCCACATCCTTATTACATCCCTGATCGGAAAACACATTTATGACTCCAACCAAAGTTCACACCATCATAACATTCAGAATATATCAGCGTTAACCATCCGCGCAGGCCTCCGGGGCTCACGTTTGCTTTTACACACACATTATGTCACGTTACACTGCAAAATAGGTGCTCTTGCTTAGAGTTTTTGCCTCGTTTCTAGTCTAAATTGAACACAAAAGAACATTAAACATTGAACACAAAAGAAGATATTCTGAAGAATGCTGGAAACCGGTAACCATTGACTTCCATTTGTTTTTCCTACTATGGAAGTCAATGGTTACCGGTTTCCAGCATTCTTCAGAATATCTTCTTTTGTGTTCAACAGAAGAGAGAAACTCATAAATGTTTGGAACAAGTAAAGTGTGAATCAGTTTCGGATTAATTTTAAGTGAACTTGGGTATCTTTAAGTGTGAAATGAATGAATACATGTTGAAGAATCCTGATTCATAACACACACTGCTCCTGTCTCGAGTTTTCTGTAATATATTGAGCTCAAGGGTGGAGATGATCGGAGAGTTTATTACTAATATAAGCATATGAGGAAGAAAAGTGACACACGACACTTTATCACACAGTAAATGAAACTGGGAACAGATAAAGATGTCACATGATGCACAAACACCCACATGTTTAGATCTGTTATATCATTAAATTCATCCAGCAATGATGAGGAATACACATTTCAGTTTGTGCAGAACGTACATCAGTGTTTCAGTACTTTCTTCCTCGTTATAAGCTGTGTTTCTCTCTTCATGCATCACAGTAATGATCAACCTACGGGTTATTTAGTGCACTAACACATCCTTGAGTTTGCCATGTCGGAGTTATCTGTAAATAATGTTATTTAGAATATTTATTGTTATTATTGGCAATATGCATTCATTTGATAAAAACATCTGAAAGTAAACACTGCAATCTCATATGTGGATGTAATGAATCAGGTTTGTCTTAGCATTTGTCCCCACAGGAGCTCATTCATTCATTCATTTTTGATCAGCTTAGTCCCTTTATTAATCTGGGTTCGCCACAGTGGAATGAACCGCCAACTATTCCAGCATATGTTTCACACAGCAGATGCCCTTCCAGCTGCAACCCAGTACTGGGAAACACCCATACACACTCATTCTCTCACACACACACACACACACTCATACACTACGGCCAATTTAGTTCATCAATTCCCCTATAGCGCATGTGTTTGGACTGTGGGGGAAACCGGAGCACCCGGAGGAAACCCACGCCAACACGGGGAGAACATGCAAACTCCACACAGAAACGCCAACTGACCCAGCCGGGGCTCGAACCAGCGACCTTCTTGCTGTGAGGCCGCACTGCTAACCACTGAGCCACCGTGCCACTCATTCTGATCAATATTGTGGATTATTATTGGTAATTGTTATTACATTTTTAAAGTTAAATCAAATTATCTTTACAGGTCATTTCAACTTTGCATTAAACTTAAAGTGAATTGCGTGTAATGTTAGCTGTTATGTTGTGGTAAACTATAATATAATAATTGAACTTATTAAACTTTGTTGCCATGACTTATTGAATGCTTATGGCCTGATCCTCCGCTGAGCACAGACTGGTTAAACAGGCCGAACAGCCTGAGATTGAGAGCAAACACACCTTGATTTATTCAGCTCTTCTCTTCAGTACTGAGAGATTCTGCATTTATTCCTGCTTTATTCAATAATCAGCTGCTCTTTGACCCCTCAGAGTCCAGTCAGAGATCAACAACAACAACAACAACAACTGAACACACAAACATTGACTACATGATGAAGACAGCAGACAGATGAATAGAGCAAACAAACAGACACACAAACAGACAGACAGACAAACAGACACACAGAACACAATATTGACCCACAGAGGAGAAAACGCCACAGAGAATCACATGTAAACAAAAACAACAGAATAAACAGAATTCAATGCACTGAGGGCCTCTAGCGCCGACAGTCAGAACTGCAGCACTGACATACTAATGATAAAATAATAATGATGGGCAACACAGTGGCTCAGTAGTGTCGCACTATGGCCTCGCAGCAAGAAGGTCGCTGGTTTGTCATTTCTGTGTGGAGAAGGTCGCTTCAGTTGGTGTTTCTGTGTGGAGTTTGCATGTTCTCCCCGTGTTGGCGTGGGTTTCCTCCGGGTGCTCCGGTTTCCCCCACAGTCCAAACACATGCGCTATAGGGGAATTGATGAACTACATTGGCTGTAGTGTATGAGTGTGTGTGTGTGTGTGTGAGAGAATGAGTGTGTATGGGTGTTTCCCAGTACTGGTTTGCAGCTGGAAGGGCATCCGCTGTGTAAAACATATGCTGGAATAGTTGGCGGTTCATTCCACTGTGGCGACCCCTGATGAATAAAGGGACTAAGCCGAAGGAAAATGAATGAATGAACAATAATAATAATAATAATAATAAGGGGTGGATTTAACCAATAGCCAAGTTTTTTTATGGGGTAAGCTAAATATGGGGTAAGTCTTTTGGTTTGACATAAGATTATTTCTCTTTCCCCATTGGCAGATTATTTTGCTCGTTTTAAGACGAAACTCACTTCATTGAGACTCATATTCTCATAATCAAGCATTTTTTGCAGTGTAGTCAATTAAAAAGGTTCAGTGTTGGAGTGTTTCCCACTTGTGAATGATGTTTGCCCATTATAATAAACAGATGAGCGCAGTGCTGTATGGCTGTAATGGAGCCTCTGTTTGTGTGTTTCCTGCTGGTTTCTGTGGTTACCGGTGTGTCAGTCTCACAGTGTCAGGTTTCCTTCCTCCTTATCTCTCTTGATTTATGCGCTGGGATTTCTTAAGTTGCTTATCAGTGATTGACTGAATGTCTCAGCAGGTTCTTCTTGTTGTTTTGTGTACATACAGCATTACATCTTCATATCTCACTCACTGCTCACTCCCTCCTGGCAAAGAGCATTCACATTTAACAGATATCTAAATAATCAACCGAAGGCCGAGTGATATCGTGCCTATATTCTTCTTAAAGGCCCTGTGAAATTAAAATAAAGTTTTGAGGATGTTAGTATCAGTATCATATCTTCAGGATATCTATAATCTAGTGTCTCCACACCATGTAGAAGATATAAACATCTGAAGTTTGCGGTTTGTCTCTTCCTCCTAAATGGATCAAGGATTGTTTTGTCGTCTCCTCATACTTCAGTTTCTCATCAAATCTTCTGACCAATCAAATGCTCTCTAGTGTCTAACATACCCGCCCCCTTCTTCTCATTGGCTGTTCAGTTGAATTTTGAATAAAAAAACCTCTGGAATATCTCATAAATCATCAGTGAATACAGCAGCGTCTCCATCTAATGAGAAGCAGAAGAGCATGAACTCCTCAGCTCCTGCACAGATATCACTGAGAGGAGTGTAGTGTGCTGCACTGTTGGGATTCTCCACTGTGGTGTTTGTTCTCCTCTAATAAATGAGTTGCGTCTCAGAAGATGAAGACCAAACGCAATGAACGCGGTGAATGCGGTGTCTTCTGGAGGCGTGAGACGGGAGCACAGACAGATGCTCAAGACAGTTCTGGAGGGAATAATAATAGAAGAAGAATAATACTGAAGCACTGTGATGACGGACTGACGGACGGCTGAGGCCTGCAACAATCAGCACAACAACATTTCACATCTGCAACAATGGAGAGCTGCAGACCAACATTAATGACACAAAGACCCTCACACACACATTTATATCTGATCAGCATCTGGTAGAACACTGAAGCGCAGATACTGATGAAGCGCAGGAGCACACACACTCACTACAGCTGATTACAGTAGAGTTTATCTGCATTTACTCTTATCGGATCAAAAAGTTGATCTCAGTTGTGTGCATACACTTTTTATCCACATTATCAAATGTTATGCACATCTTAGTGTTTCCATCAAGCGTTTTTGACGTGATATTCCAAAATGTGCATAAAATATGTGGAGGGTAACCCAGCTCAGCTCTGCTCTGTTCATCAGCTTCAGCTCGTTAGGGCTCATATTTTCCTTGTTCCTCATTGCAGGGTTAACTGATGATCACTGTGTCCTCTGTACGTTTCGCCTTCAGGCTCTTTAGTTCACAGTTGTGTTTGTCTGAAATCTGGAACTGAAAGCAAATGAATGCATTTCTATAGTATACTCATTTATAATAATAATAATAATAATAATAATGGTTACACTTTATTTTAAGTCACATTAACTATTATGTAAGTACATTTTAATTTTAAGTACAATGCACTTATGTAGATACATTGTACTTGTATTAAAAATATTTGCATGCAATTTCTGTAATTACATTTTAATTACTCTGTTGGCTGTCTCTTACACCTTAACCCCCCCTTAAACCTACCCATAGCAGCAAACCCTACTCGTATGCTGGTTTAAAAGCCCCATAAGTCTTCTGCAATATAATATGAACTCATTTTTTGATCTAAGTATATAGTAGTTACTGTGACTTTAAATAGTGTAACCATAATCATATTTTATATATAGAGCCTTCAAATCTTAATTCTCAAAGGGGTTAAAAGATACAGACAAATAGTCTTAGAGTTTTTGTCTTGTTTCTAGTCCAAATATCTTAAATCAAGAAGCATTTACTAGATGAGCACCAAATATAGTCTGTTTTCAGGAATAATGAGTCAAATGAAGAGATTCTGCAGATGTGAGAGCGATGTGAGAGCGAGACGTCAGGATGTTTCAGTCGCGGCTCTGATTGTTTTCTTTACAGCACGCGCGGTCATGTTTGCTGGATCCAGTTCTACAACAACAGATCTGCTGTGCGTCTGTGTGTGTGTGTGTGTGTGTGTGTGTGTGTGTGTGTTCTCCAGCATGAAGAGTGTGTTAATCACTGATACACTTCTGTCCTGCAGAAACACAATACTGCACCAGCATCAGCCTCAAATCCACACCCTGAAGGGGAAAATTGAACAAACCTATAACTGACATAAAGAAATACTCCTCATTTACTCTACTGATAACTGTACCAGAACAGAAACCACTGCAACATGCTGGGAAAAGAAGAGGTAAAGTTCCTGATTCACAATGTTTTTATATTCATCACCAAATACCCATAGGGTGAGTTCATCCAAACAAATGTAAATTCTGTCATTAATTCTTCTCCCTCATGGGGTTTCAATCCTCTGAGAGCTTCATTCTCCTTCAGCTTAGTCCCTTTATTCATCAGGGGTCGCCACAGCGGAATGAACCGCCAACTGTTCCAGCATATTTACACAGTGGATGCCCTTCCAGCTGCAACCCAGTACTAGGAAACACCCATACACACTCACGCATTCACACACACAAAACACACACACTACGGAAACCGGAGCACCCGGAGGAAACCCACACCAACACGGGGAGAACATGCAAACTCCACACAGAAACGCCAACTGACCCAGCTGGGACTCGAACCAGCGACCTTCTTGCTGTGAGGCCACAGTGCTAACCACTGAGCCACCGTGTGAGACAATTAGGGTAAAGTTAGGGTGCACATTGGTAAGTTAAAGGAACATGTTTGTACCTGTAGGGTATACTTTTGTACCTTTAAGGTACTATGAGCACACATTTGTACTTTTTATGTATAAATATGTAAGGTATAAATGTGGACCTGATGGGTATAAAAGGACTGTGAGCGTCTCGGGACCCTTGCTGTCTATGGAGGATGAGAGAGCTCCAGGATTTCATCTAAATATCTGCATTTGTTTCTCAGGGGATTGAAACTACATGGAGAGAGGAATTAATGACTGAATCTAGATTTCTGTCCAAACTAACCCTTTAATTAGAGGTATTTGGTGATGAAAAGAGCAAGACCGATACTTGTTTCGTTGGAAAATACCTGAGATGCATGAAGCTGTCTGAGATTCTCAGGAAAAAAGGCGAAGTTCAAAGTGACTCATGAGTTTAGTAAGAAACATTAGAGCTGATCTCAATCTCAGGAGCGACTCGAACATCAGACCACCATATCTGCAACACATGCTGCTTGAGTTTGTGTCTTGTTTCTAGTCCAAATATCACAAAAATCTGAAATCAAGAAGCATTTTCAAGACAAGCAAATACATGTGGTCTTGTTTTCAGAAATAATGAGTCAGAGATTATTCTGCTTCCCCCATTGTCAGATTATTTTGCTTATTTCAAGGTTAAACTCTCTTCATTTTGACTCATTATTTCTAAAAACAAGACTATATGTTGTGCTTGTCTAGAAAATGCTTCTTGATTTAAGAGTTTTCAGATATTTGGACTAGAAACAAGACGAAAACTCTCAGTAAGAACCCATTTTTGAGTGTAGTGAATGTGAGTTAGTGTATTGAGTCATCAGTGGACTGAAACAGTAAATAAAGAGTAATCAAACAGTATTTATATGTGTGTGTGTAGTGTTTTTCCTGCTGACAGTGAAGCGTGTGGAGGCGTGACTCTGAGCGGCCCCTCGCCACCGCAGAAATATACAGCCTCCAAACCTGTTGGTGCAGTGCAGGACTGAGCGCTCGCTCCACGCTTTACTCCTGAGCGCTCAGTGTGTGTTTCTGGAGCGCCCGGTGTGTGTTTTATTTCTGGAGAGTTTAGAGATCAGAGGCGGTCTGAGAGATGCATCAGGGGCGTCTGCGCTTACGGCCCTGGCTGGAGGAACAGATCCAGTCTGGCAGATACCCGGGAGTCCAGTGGCTGGATCAGGTACAGTACAACATATATGTCTATAACTTTAAAATATATATAATTGAAGTCAGAATTATTCGCCCTCCTGTGATTTTGCCTTCTTTGTCAAATATTCCCCAGATGATGTTGAACAGATTCAGGAATTTTTCACAGTATTTCCTCTAATATTTGTTCTTCTGGAGAAAGTCTTATTTGTTTTATTTCGGCTAGAATAAAAGCAGTTCTTAATTGTTTTAAAGCCATTTTAAGGTCAATATTATTCGCCCCCTTCAGCAATATTAGTGTTGGATTGTCTCCAGAACAAACCACTGTTATACAATGACTTGCCTAATTACCCTAACTTTACCCTAATTAACCTAGTTAAGCCTTTAAATGTCACTTTAAGCTGAATACTAGTGTCTTGAAGAATATCTAGTCTAATATTATGTGCTGTCATCATGGCAAAGAGAAAAGAAATCAGTTATTAGAGATGAGTTATTAAACTATTATGATCAGAAATGTGTTGAGGAAATCTGCTCTCCTTTAAACAGAAATTGGGGGAAAAGTATACAGGGGGGCTCATAATTCAGACTTCAACTATATATGGTTCTTAAAACTAATTTAAAGTTAAAATATCATATCATTCTTGCTTGAAAAGTCATTGTAAATAGCAAATGTAATTTACTCTGAACTATTATCAATATTTCTGTGTATTCATTTTCAGTTATTATTATTCCTAACTGTAGTCTGCCAGAGTTTTCCAGATCCCGTGGAAACATGCGGCGAGACACGGCTGGAACATCGAGAAGGACGCAACACTGTTCAGGAACTGGGCCATTCACACAGGTCAACACACACACACACACACACACACACACACACACACACACACACACAGGAGAACACTGCACGTTAACAGTTTCCATATTTTGTGTCTTTTGGGTTTATTTGCGGTTGTGAATTGCATTATGGGATGTTGATCTCTTTCATAGAGTTTTTGTTAAAATTCTTATAATCAAGAAGCATTTTCTAGACAAGCACAAAATATAGTCTTGTTATCAGTAATAAAGCATCAAAATAAAGAGTTTTTCCTTAAAACAAGCAAACACATGTAAATAATGTGTAAATGTGTAATAATCCTGACGTCTGACAGTCTTCTCCTCTTGTGTATTTCAGGCAGATATAAGCCTGGAATAGACAAGCCGGATCCTAAGACGTGGAAGGCGAACTTCAGATGCGCTCTCAATTCCCTGACCGATGTGAAAGAGCTGCAGGACAGAAGCATCAAGAAAGGCCACAACGCTTTCAGGGTGTACGCTCTGCTGCCGCACTGCAAAACCATCCGGAGACGCAAAGGTACGGCATGTGCAAAAGTTTGAGACCCCCTGCACAATCAGTGGATCATTTAACAAAATAAGACAGATCTTAATTAATGCATGTTCTTTTTTATTTAGCACTTAGAAAGGTATTTTACAGAAAACATGTTTAGATCACTAGACACTATCTAAAATAATTAAAATAACGCCGTGCAAAAGTTAGGTTTATAATACAGTGATGATCTACGACTGATCTACACTTCTCTGCCTTGTGATGGTTGTTTGCAAGTTAAAATGCTTCTGTTCTTCAGAAAATCCTCAGATTCTTCAGGGTTTTTGCAGATATCAACCACAGCAGTGACTGTATGATTTTGAGATCAGTCTTTTCACACTGAAGACAATTAGAGGATTCAAACCCAACAACAATAAATAAATAACTCACCGATGCTCCTGAAGGAAACGGCATGCATTAAGATGTAGGGGTGAAAACTTTTGCACTTTCAAGATCAAGGTAAACTGTACTTAATTTGTCTTCGGGAAACATGCGAGTCTCCCATCTCCCATGCGAGACAAATGTGGACATACTGCTCAAAGGTTTTCACCCCCGGCTCTTAAAGTCTGCGTGAACCAGAAGTTGCTGCAGGCTTTAATTTCAGTATGTTGATGCGTTTCAAAGCGAAATATTGAGTAGGGGCGGGGTTTTATTTAACGGTTGGAGGGGCGTGGCTAAGCATACTTCGGCCAATCCGTCAAACTGACATCATCCAAAAAGGAAGCAGATTTCAATGAAAGATTATTTATGTTTAGTGGACTGATGCGCTCTAGCAAAATAAACCTTGGACATTCTACAGGGGGTTCACAAACTTTTGCATGCCACTGTATGTGCACATTAAATCATTTCATCCAAATACATACAGTGGCAAATCTAGAGCATCTGCTGGCATTTATGCATTCAGTATTCAATTGTACATCATCTGTCTTCTGGGAAACATGCAAATATGTTCCGCTGTTTGCTAAGAGGGGCGTCACGGTGGCGCAGTGGGTAGCACGTTCGCCTCACAGCAAGAAGGTCGCTGGTTCGAGCCTCGGCTGGGTCAGTTGGCGTTTCTGTGTGGAGTTTGCATGTTCTCCCCGTGTTCGCGTGGGTTTCCTCCTGGTGCTCCGGTTTCCCCCACAAGTCCAAACACATGCGGTATAGGTAAATTGGGTAAGCTAAATTGTCCGTAGTGTATGTGTGTGAATGAGTGTGTGTGGATGTTTCCCAGTGATGGGTTGCAGCTGGAAGGGCATCCGCTGTGTAAAACATATGCTGGATAAGTTGGCGGTTCATTCCGCTGTGGCGACCCCGGATTAATAAAGGGACTAAGCCGAAAAGAAAATGAATGAATGAATGTTTGCTAAGAGCAGTGCTAAATTAAAAAAACAAGATGATTCATTCATTCATTTTCCTTCAGCTTAGTCCCCTTATTCATCAGGGGTCGCCACAGCGGAATGAACCGCCAACTTATCCAGCATATGTTTTACACAGCGGATGCCCTTCTAGCTGCAACCCAGTACTGGGAAACACCCATACACACTCATTCACACACACACACACACACACACACACTCATACACTATGGCCAATTTAGTTCATCAATTCCCCTATAGCGCATGTGTTTGGACTGTGGGGGAAACCGGAGCACCCGGAGGAAACCCACGCCAACAAGGGGAGAACATGCAAACTCCACACAGAAACGCCAACTGCCCCAGCAGGGCCTCGAACCAGCGACCTTCTTGCTGTGAGGTGACAGCGCTACCCACTGAACCACCATGCCACCAAACGAAGAAGATATTTCACTAAATTATTAACAATTTGGATATGTACACAGTGTTCAAAAGTTTTCACCCCCTGAATTTTAATGCCTCCTGTTTCCTTCTGGAGCATCAGTGACGATTTGAAGCTTTTTTTATTTTAATAGTCATGTTTGAATCCCTCAATTGTTCTCAAAAATCCAAAAAAAGACCTCAAAATCTACTTTTGCTGGGGTTAATTTGAACCATTTCAGCGTTGACTTTGTCTTGTGAACTATATGTAAACCATATTTTACTCAGGACAGCACTAAATAAAAATAAAAAAATTTATATGGATGATATTAAATATAAATGCATTTTACATGACCTCCCTTACTTTGTAAAAACAAAAATGAGCATTTTCACAGACTCAGCAAGGGGTTCACAAACTTTTGCATAACACTAACATGACGTACTATATTTATGCCTTTAATAGAGGTCCAAAGATCTAAAGCAACTTACAACAGAAGTTTGTTGGTAATAGTGTTTGAGTCGAGTCTCGTGTGTGTTTATCTTCAGCGTTACGGTATTCAGACACAGACAGTAAAGAAGCTTCACCTGCAGCTCAAACACAGAGAAACTCCCTGGAGAGATTCACAGGTATGAGGAGCAGCGCACACACACACACACGCACATTCACACACTTTGTTACAGCTAAATGTTTTAGCTAATGTTGGTTGAAAGTGTAATTGTTGAACGTGTGTGCTCCACAGAGGCCTTCTGGAAGTTTCCAGATGACCGAGGAGCGTCTGCTGGACTGATGAAGGACTCGGAGGAGGAGCGAGCGCAGGGTATTACGCAGTACACTAGTGTGTGTTTTACTGACGGTAAACATTAGTACAGGTGTAAACACACTGATTACTGACCTGTGCAGGACTGCAGATCAACAGAACAGACGAACACGAGCAGACAGAAGCAGTGCTGAAGGTACGAACACTACACTGTGGAGTCATGGGAGATGAGATCTGCTGTAGGATGATGAAGACTACATGTTGATGATCAGTCTTCATCACTTATAATCCTGGTGAAAGAGTAAATTAAGTAATTGTTATACATACACACACACACACACAATCAGTGAATTTATTACACAAAACAACAATATGTAATATAAATGGTAAATCATATTATATTAGCTCAGCTCTATATGAAGAAACATAACACACAGCGTCCTCGTAATGTGGCAATAGACAAGCATACTAGTCCACTACTGCAGGCCTTTTATGCTTTCTATTATCCAGTTACAGCCAAAATAACCAAACCAAAATAAACCCAACAAACCCTACATGGGAGATGCAGTCTTCATCATCCTACAGCAGAACACTGATGTGGATGATGAGTAAAGTATTCAACACTTATAACCGTGGTGAAACAGAGTAAAGCTGGAAGAAGTGAACCGCAATGTTACAAGGCCCACTTGCACATTAACGGCCCCCAAAACCCCAAACTCAGGCTCTTTATAAACAGTTTGCCAAGATTTATTGGTGGTTTAAAGTGTAGTATGTTTAATGGTTGGTTCAACTAGAGACTGAGCTTTAAACCCAAATCCAGATTGTTATACACACAAAACAATAATGTGAAATATTACAGGTACATCACATTAAATGAGCTCCGCTCGATATGGAGAAACACAAACATACAGCGCTCTCGTAATGTGGCGACACACAGTGAGGGAATAATACACAAAAACTAGCCAATCAAAGGACAAAAACATACTAGTCCACCATTGCAGGCCTCTTCTTGTTTCTGTTAGCCCAATTACAGCCATTTGGGCAGACTAGACCAAAATAACCAAACCAAAATAAACCCAACACAAGCAAAACACTGTAGGAGTTGGGTGGGTGGGAGTGAGATTTGGGTGGGAGTTGTAGTTTTCATTAGGACTACAGGACTCATGTTGATGATGAGTACAGTCTCAAACTCAAAACAAGAGCAACAAATGGACTCTATACAGCTGTTTCAGTGGTCCAATCGATCCCAAACGCCTCAACCCCAAACCACAGCAGCATCCAGGCTGCGAATTATACATGACTGACGATTGGGGGGTGTAAACTTGTCCGGTAGTTGTGTGTAAGTGTAATACATGCTTCAGTTAATCAAATATATGTATATACTTAAATGACATAGAATGTATTAATGAAACGTATTTAAGTTTAAGGATAATTAGTGTATTGTGACCTACAGTATCCTCTAATTAGCTATATGTATGTAGTATATTAGCTAGATATATGTAGGTACAAACACCTTACGAGTAAACAGTCTTGTGAACACTTACGCTGTCTATCGGTGCTCCAAGTCTGCAGGTTCAGGCTCATTAATGACTGCATAGACTGATTGGCGTGATAATTAGTTCACAATGGTATGGACCGTTATAGGGGTGGTCAAATGTGTATTTATATTATCTATTACTTTAATTGTTAACATTGTTATTTAAATAAAACAGATCAAAGCAAACTATTTTTCACTATTAAAGTGAGACCCCTCAACGCATCTTGTTTTGATGTCCTTCAGTGGTATCAATCCCCCAAACCCCCCTTGTAACTCACACCCTGACAGCATCCATCTATGGGGTGAACAGAATAATGTCCAAAAGAAAAACTACATTATTCTGCTCAACTCCTTGTCAGATGTTTTAGCTTGTTTTAAGGAAAAACACTTTATTTTGACTCATTATTTCTGAAAACAACATTGTTGTGCTTGTCTATAAAATGCTTCTTGATTTAAGTGTTTAGATATTTGGACTAGAAACAAGACAGAAACTCTGACCCTAAATGTAATTGAACCCAGTGTTTTTGATTTTTAAGTGTTAATCAGTTAAGTGTATAAGTGATAGTAGAATGGATGACTGAAGTTAATGTGCATTTGTCCTGCAGATTGTGGATCATCTGAAGACTCTGGATCACTGGGCTTCCTCATACGACAGCGAGCGAGGCTGGAGACCCAACTCCACGTGGACGGGGTGCCTGGGTAACAAAACATCTTATTCTACCATTATATCCAATGGAGGACAAAAACGAATAAGAGACTGTCCCAATAAATCAGGGAATCCCAACTCTGGCTAATGAGGTCACAGCTTCTCAATGTGTACTAGACTCATTGCATAATTGGGGTCCATTTCAAGCATTTTCCTTAAAACAAATGTATGATTGACAGTAAACTGAGACCATGCTTTACAGATTGTTCTGCCTTTTTATAACTGATGGAACAGAGTTGAGCAGAACGCAGACACACACTAAATGAGTTTTTTAATAACTGAAATGACAAAAAAACAGAAAACAGATGTTATAACTTAAATATTTGACTTTAACACAAAAAGATGAAGATAATTAATGATAATTGAAGCTGAATGTCTGATTCAGGAGGCAGAGACAGTCCAAAATAGCTATAGTGGAGTCTTTTAAGTTCATATTTTCAAGACAAAATGTCCTTAAACACACAAACAGTGTTTCTTGTGATACCTTGAGATGCTTTTGTTATTATTAGTTTTTGAAAAACACTAAGTTAATCTCGGTCACACAATGCACCTGCAATTACAGAATCACCAATATACATGTTTTACTTTGTGCTTGAATTGTAAACCCCCTAAAGATTACATCTATAATTATACCTCCTAAACTGATCCTTGAACCTGCTGTACCACTAAACAGGTTCCTTATCCTTTAACAAACCCTTAAAACCCACCCACACTGCTGAACCTGTCGCTAACCTTCACTAGTTCACACATCAATATATTACCAAAAGTGTTTTTGTTCTACAAATGAAGGAAAAGAAGTACATTTTACTCAGTTTTATGTATAATGCATAGTAAAACACTCCTAAAGTACACAAAGCCGGGGTCAGTTTTAAAGGGCACCTATTATGCAAAACGCACTTTTATAAGGGGTACAGCAGTGTGTGAATATCTCCATCCTCTAATGGTGAACATGAATTAATTGTGTTTGTTATAATCAGACATGATGCAGAAACACTTTGATTGACATTCTCCCTTTGTACGTGTCATCAGAGGGGGAAAGCCCCGCCCACTAGTCTCCCTCATTAGCATAAACAGCAGCCCTGAGTGAGAAGCAGCCGTCTGTCCATTCGCCATTAGAGTGTTTGAGCTGCTGAAGATAATGTCAGCATAGACTAAGAGGATTATAGATGTGGAGTTTTAGATGAACAGCGACAGGAGTCTCCATAGACTGACA
>CAIGQV010019624.1:5282193-5315975 GCA_903798115.1 Danio jaintianensis | reverse complement strand
CGGCGGAATGATAATTGACCAAGGTGCAATCTGAGGTTTTAGGTGGAGTCTGAGGTTTGATAGAGCCCAGTGGAGCGGGTGGGATGATGATTGACCACGGTGGAATCTGAGGTTATAGTGGATGAATTATGAAAAATGGAGACTGTTGAATGGGGCTGGTGATGTCCTTCTCAGTGTGCCAATGGTAATGCAAAACTTAGCAGAACCCATAAAATAGACTTAAACATGAACCAAATAATAACCGGTAAGGAACAAGTCAAACAAATAATTTTAATGCAGCACTATGTAAGTTTTTACCTTAACTTTCTTGTCACCTGAAATCACGCATGCAACTTTGGGTGAGCAACCCGATACACACAGCCTCGCCAATCCCCACCAGTGTAACCATGGACATATATAGAAATGCCTAGGGGCAGAACAGTGAGAACTGTTTTGTTGGTAACAAGCAATTGCACTTATCAACCAAAAGGGGGAGCCACAAGAGAAAGTAGAATAGTGTCAATACTGCAAAGGTCATTTAGACATAAGGAACACCTGTGTTAATTAAATTAGTCATCATGGTAACAAATTAGTGCCAGGAAATAAACCAAAGGGAATTAGGTCAAACTGAACAGTGCAGGAAAACTTAAGTAGGCTGATGGATTCAAAAGAAGCATACATTGGTCGGTTCTTATTAGCCTGTATTGTTAAAAATCCAACACAGGCTTATTGGGAAAGTGTGCCCAGGGATGCATTTTTGAGGACCAATAAATATGTGCTTGTGGGTACATATGGCTGCATTTTGTGTGTAAAACAGACACTAAGGGGTGGTACTTACCTTTGTATGGACGGCTTTTCCTGTGTGACCGGTTTGCTCAGTAGCTCATCACAAACAGTGTTAGACTTGGTAGGTGGAGCGGAGCGGGGTTTGAGTCAGGCAAACGACGGTTCCAGAAAACAGGTAAAACTAAACCCAAACAGAAGCCGTGTGATGTTGTGGTAGTAGCATGCGATCACGATGGCTTTTCTCTTCTAGTTTACTTTTCAAAACACTATCGATTGTGTTTAAGGAAGGGGCTTTGTGGATATGAAGCTTATAAATTATGCACAATGATAAGTCAACCTTCTTCTCACGAATGCGCACGAGAAGGACGTTAAGATACGCAGAAATGCACACAGCGGCCTCTGGTGGATTTACGAGAAAGGGCACATATAAGAAAACTAGCCCCAGTAACGTTTTTGAGCTTGTCAAAAATGTACACAGCGGCCTCTAGTGGATTTGTTAAAATCAAAACTGCAAGAAGACTGCAAGGTTCTCAAAAATGTATCCCTGGGCACATAATTCCAATGAGGCTGGGTTGTAAAAATCAATTTCCCTGTGGAAAAACTAATGTCTCCAGTGTTAGTGTGTGTGCAGGATTCTCACTCCGATACTCTTGGGTTGTCCTCTGAGGAAGCGGTGCACAGGTTTATTTCCTCCTGTCACAGTTCTGATCGGCTCTGATGCGCTCGCTGATGCTCCGTCCTCAGCCATCACTGCACAACAAACACAACTACAGCCTTTATTCAGCAGTTTACTGGAGGAAACTCAACATACCACCAGACCGCGGTCAAATCACACATTTCAAATAATATTGGCAGCATTATTAGCCTAGGAAATGCAATAAAAATGAAACTATTTACATTTTTATTACTATTTATTTTATTTTTCTGTACTATTTACAAAAACGCTTCTTGATTTAACAATTTCTCAATATATGGATTTGAAACGAGATAAAAAACTCTAAGTAAGAAAAGCATTTTTTGCTGCGCATGCATAGAAAGCACCTAAAATACCATAATACATACTGTTAATCAGCTTTAACAGCAGCCCTGAACACACTAACAGACCCACTTAACACTTTACAAACTGATCAGATTACAGTAAAACATCTCATGTGTCCTGAGCACAGCTAATCAGACGGCACTGAAAGTTCAACATCAGAGCGAGAGCTTGTGAAATACCTGAGTGTGTGTCTGTGTCTGTGGCAGCGAGCGGGAAAACAACAGAGTCTGAGCAGAGAACGGAACGAGAAACAGGAGAAGAACAGAGGGAGGGAGAGAGGGATGGGCTTCACTACAGAATGTTGGAGGGCACAAAAGGTCAGAAAACAACTTCAGCAAGAGCACAGAGAAACACACTTCAGCATCCAGAAAACATCCAATAGTGTGTGTGTGTGTGTGTGTGTGTGTGTGTGTGTGTGTGTGTGTGTGTGTGTGTGTGTGTGTGTGTGTGTGTGTGTGTGTGTAGAGAAAGCAGATGAGGATTGTCCAGAGAGACAGAAACTGAGAGAGAGAGAAAGAAGAAACAAGTAAAGAAAAGAAAACAGCTGCTCCCAATAATTGCAGCCAGATCCAGCGTTCTGGCTGCGTCTCAATCAGATCCCTTGTTTCCTAGTGAGTGCACTAGAGTAAAGGGTTTTCTTACTCAGAGTTTTTGTCTTGTTTCTAGTCCAAATATCTCAAAACTCTTAAATCAAGAAGCATTTTCTAGACAAGCACAACATTAAATGATTTAGTCCCTAAAACAAGCATAATAATCTAGTTTTTCCTTTTGACATAACATTATTTTGCTTGTTTTAATGAGAAACTCACTTCATTTTGACTCGTTATTTCTGAAAACAAGACTATATTTTGTGCTTGTCTAGAAAATGCTTCTTGCTTTAAGAGTTTTTAGATATTTGGACTAGAAACAAGACAGAAACTGTGAGTAAGAACACATTTGTTTCCAGTGCGGCTCCATATTGTGCATCTGTTTCGAGTGTTTCAGACACCAGCATGTGTGTGTGTGTGTGTGTGTGTGTGTGTGTGTGTGTGTGTGTGTGTCTTTTATTTCTACATATATATTCCTGCTCTTCATGTAGCTGAATGATTGATGTGCATTACATCAGAGAATAAGCATTAGCTGACAGAGAAACATTAATGTAATCATAAATATCTCCTTCTCACAGCTCATGTGCAGATGTGAGGAAACTCTGATGCAGATGTGTCCTCAGTGTCAACACGGCTAAACAATCTGCTCTTACTTTGAGATTCTGTCTTGTTTCTGCTCCAGATATCTGAACATTCTTAAATCAAGAAGCATTTTCTAGACAAGCACAAAATATGGTCTTGTTTCCAGTAATAATAAATCAAAATTAAATGAGTTTTTCCTTGAAATAAGCAAAACTGCCTGCCAATAGGGGAAGAAAAATACCAGTGGAAGCATGAGGTGATTTTATCTTGCATATAATTACAAAATAAAAGTGTTTTTATTTTAATTTTTTATCTTGCATGCATGTAAACCTACAGTAGGAGACTCTAAAACAAAACCAGGAGAATTAAAATACCATAACACTTTCTCAGGCATGTGTGTCAGTTTGTGAACATACCATGTGTGTGTGTGTGTGTGTGGTTCACCTTCAGGCCAGCAGAGGGCAGCATTCACTAACTGAACATCTGACCAGTGTTATATTAGCAGAGGACAGCTCCTCTAGAAGGGATACAGAGAATTATTCGGAGGGAATTAACGAGAATTACTTATATCATTTATTATATTACCCATTAATTGAATTTGATCAAAGTCAATCCCTTCCCCTTCCCTCACAGTAATGTTAAAACAGTAATTATACAGAGTGTTATTATTAGTTACCCTCACAGTAATGTAAAAATATTAGGCCTATTGTTGTACTGCATCACAAAAATTATGCTATACTATTGTGAGTATCCCTTAGAGCTGTATCCCTTCTAGACTTTACCATCCTTTTACCTTTTACCATCTATTCTATTCTATTCCTTTCCTATATTATTATTATCTACTACTCCATTCTATTCCATTTGTATTCTATTCCATTATATCTTAATCCGTTTGATTCTATTCTGAATGGCATAATAAATCACACACACATTTCTTTGTTAGACACTATAGATTTCGATTCGAACCCATGAATGCGCTGGTTTTCAGTAATCATTTTATTAAAAATATGTCATCAGTTGTGTCTGTCTTACAAATACAAGCAATTTTCTATATACAAATACAAAAAAGTAATAATAAATGAATTTTAAGCTGACAAGAGGGAACAATACTTTGTAGATCAGTCAGAACAGTCAATCGTCGTCGTAAAACCACAGAACAGGAGCTTCTGAAACGCTGCAGTTCTCCTTTAGATGAACTCTTCTGTAAATCTGCTTTGTTAAAAACGTATTTGTCAAAACTCTGCAATAATATTCAGCTTTGTGCATTGAAAAGTATCTTGTAAATCCATCAGTTCCGGCATGCTTTAACACCGGTAGCGCCACATTAGCTCCTGAACATTCAATCAACACCTCATTTAGTGTTTCATTCACAAATAACAAACATATTTTTGGTTGGGGTTTTATACTTATGCATGAAAATTAGCTATAGGTTTTCAATACGAACAATGATACAATTAGTATTCATGTAGCTTGGTTGTGTTCAGCATGTAAAATATAAATAATATTTATGTATGCAAAAGCTGTAAGCGTGTGTTTTCTCTTATTGATAGGAACCGTAAAGTCCGCCATGCTTTAACATAAGATCACTGAACACACACTTGCTGCCATCATCAACATTTCCACTGTATTCCCACATTATAGTAAATACTATAGTGTTTTTGAACCATACTAAAGTGTATTATACTGTATATATTATAGTAGATTTAGTGGCTGTTTGTTAATGAACGCTCCAGCATACTGTAGTATTAACTATAGTGAACTGATCAACTCTAGTAAAAGCTAAAGTATACTACAGTATTTATTACAGTAAACTGTGGTGTAGTGTAGTATAATATACACTAAAGTTGTAGAAAACTACAGTATTGGGTCATTTGTTTATATTACTGTAGTTGTTGTGTTACCATAGCAACTGTAGAATCGCGACAACACATCAATTACTGTAGTTGTTGTGTTACCATAGCAACTGTAGAATCAGCACAACAGATCAATTACTATAGTATTTGTTTCCATAGCAACTACAGAATCACCACACCACATCAATTACTGTAGTTGTTGAGTTACCATGGAAGCTATAGAATCACTGCAACATCAATTACTGTAGTTGTTGTGTTACCATAGCAACCGTAGAAATACCACAACACATCAATTACTACAGTAGTTGTGTTACCATAGCAACCGTAGAATCGTCACAACACATCAATTACTATAGTTGTTATGGTAACACATCAGCTACAGTAATTAATACACAACAGATCAGTTCAAGTTCTTCACTGTAGTATGGTTCAAACACAGTATTTACTAATGTATTTGCTCATGTGGGTTTCCTTTAGGCAGTTATCTGTGGAAAGTTCTCCCTCTTCTGAAGTCTTCATCGGGGTCTCGGCCTCTCCGTCTGTGTGCTGCTGAGGGTCTGCTGCTTCAGTTTCGGGGCTGCGAGTTGAACTCATTGCAGATGTTGTGGATGATTTTAGAAACGTACTTGTAGAGGTTGTCAAACTCATCCACGAAGAAGGAGTGCTCTCTGTCGGGGTCAGTGGCGATGTACTCCAGCTCGTCCTGCGCCGCCCAGGCGATACCGATGGAGTACGCGATCACACCTGGAGAAGCAGAGAAAACTATTACTATATGTAAATATAACATTTTAGTAAGTAATAACTCTTTTGAATTTAAATGTATTCTCTTTCTATTCCTAAAGATGTTCAGTGACCAAACCCTTTTTTAATGAATATATATTTTGTTTAAATACACTACAAATTATTGCCTAAATTCCCATATATATATATATATGTGTTAGTCTCCGCCCCTATTCAGCAGAGGGTGGAGCCATTGCTCAGATACTCCAGAAACAAAAGATAAAAGCTCTGCCTCCATCATAAAGCCTCGTCAGTGTAAACTCTCGATGCATGTTTTCTGTCTGTCAGATGCAGAATGTTTACTGTCTGACTATGTGTTGCACGTGTTCTCATCAGCAGTCAAATACACACACTATTCAGTCATAAACACACAAACACAATCTGACACAATGTGGACACTGTGTTCGTTCCAGGAAAAACTCAGGAGTGCAGTGGAGGCGGTTTGAGTTAAACAGAGAAAAACTCCCGCTGCCGTGACCTTCTGCATTGCTTTATTATTACTGTCCCGGTATAAATGTATAATAGTTGCATTATTTTCCCGAAAGTCCTCTGTAAAAGCGTTCTCTAAAACTTTTATCATTCAGCAGCATTTAATCAGAGTGCAGAATGTGTAGCTCAGTGAATGTCAGTGTTTAATGAGATTTACCCTGGATGTGTTTCTGAATCAACATCCTCGCTGGTTCTGGAAAAACATTCCTATAAAGCAGCCACTGGTCAAGCTTGTACCCAGAATCCCACACTGACCGCGCTCGCATCTCTGAGACGTCTACAGTTTAACCTTGTTTAAGTTGTAAATTCAATGTTTGTCCACTGGTGTGACACCATAAAATCCACACGAATCATGCGGGTTCACTCAGATCGCCCCCTAGTGAAGAATCACTGGACAGGTTTGATTGTTTTTACCTGACCTCAGATCAGTTTTATGAGTTTCTAGTCATTTTAATGAGACTTTTGTAAAATGAAAAGAAATAATATTAGTTAACTCTCCCGCTGGCCTGTTTAGAACAGCTTGACATGGAACAAACAATGTATATGCCTTGAAAATTCATAAAAGAGCACATATTATGCAGACACTTCTATGACATTATATATCATATATAAGCAGACACTTATATGATATTACATGATAAGCTAAGTGCATCTATAGATTATACTTTCAATTTTAAGTTTGCATTATGTTTGGAAAAGCCAATTCATGCATGTTTTGCTTGAGTTTTTGTTGCATTTACATGGGTTTCACCAGCAGGTGTCGCCAGCATGTGCAGTAACGCAGCTAGTCACGTTTTTGGATGAGTAACTCAATATTGTAATGCATTACTGTCAAAAGTAAACTTCCCCAACACTGGTCACCAGCATGTGCTGTTTTGAACACTTCAACAAATTATTTTGCAATTGTTTTGCTTGAGCTTTTGTAGCATTTTCATAGTTTTGCAGTAATTTAAATCATTTTGTGAAGTAATTGGTTCAACTTTTTGGAATATTCCAAAAGCTTAATTTCCCCCATCACTACCGCTCTCCACCTGGTGTCTGCTATTCCCGCACTCACCTGTACGGTGCACCGCCAGCGCCGGGGCCCGCACATCATCATAGGAGCGTCCGTCTGTGATGACGATCATGATCTTGCGTTTGTTGGGTTTGGACTTGCTGAAGAGCTGGTCTGCGGCGTAGGTGATGGCGGCTCCGGTGCTGGTTCCTCCGCTCCAGTAGTTTATGCGTTTGATGGCGTTCAGCAGGTCGGCTTTGTTGTTGTGCTGTCCGAAAGCGAACTCCAGCCGCTGCTCGTAGGTGTACTGCACGATGCCTACGCGGGTGTCCGTGTCTGAGATCTCGAACTCCCGCGTCACGTTAGCCACGAACTGCAGCACGGTGCGGAAGTTTCCGGTGCCGACGCTGCTGGAGCCGTCGATGACGAAGGCGATGTCGTTGGCGTTCAGGCAGGTTTTACTGCACACCAGTCGGTCCGTGTCACACACACGCTTCACCAGCGGCTGCACGGCTTTACGCAGAGCAAACCAGCTCGCTATAGGGAGCGAGAAGAAGCCGTTGGTCCTGCACACCGCCTAGGGCACCAAACAACACATCAAGCTTCCTCCACACATTCATTCTATTTGCTCATTAAAAAAAAATATTGTTATTTAGTATTGCATTTCAACTCTACACTTAAACATACAGATTTCCATAGTACAACAAAAACAACAACAAAACGTCTCATTATTTTACTGGAATATAGATTATGACCTCTTTGATTCATCAATAAACACCTTTCTGACTGCATTTTAGAGGCAAAATTTTGACAATTTTTCAACTAATTAATTTTGTGGCATTTTTGGATTATTGAAAAGGCTAAAGGGACGTTTATGCCATGGACAATAACTATAACTGTAAATATATATATAGTATCATACTATTTATTGTTAGTTTCTGCTTTTCTTTCAGCAATTCCCTCTTGTAACCAGCAGGTGTCCTCAGTGTTTGTAGTGCATCTGACCTGTGAATCCAGCTCATGTAATCTAGCTAATCAAACAGTGGATTTAGCGATCGCAGTCAGTGTAGTGGAGTAAAAACAACAACAATTATTTCCTAATTGTTTTCATGATAGTCTGTATCTTTAAATAATCTTTGAAAAGCTTCACATCAAGCAGAGACCTTTATTCTGACTGACTGTCATTGTTTTATCATTTATTAGCTGGAACGAAAATAATTCAGAAAATGATTCCAACAATACAGTTTCTTTACATCTTTATTATTATAGCAGCTTTATTATTAAAGCAGTGCATCACCTTGGCTGTAAGTGAATACGTTCATCCATATATTTACATCCGCAGCTGCAGTTTTTGACTTGTTTGGCGCCACCTTGTGTGTGAATAATTAGTGTATACTCCATCAGCTGTTTTCCTTTCTGCCAGCATTGCGTTTAATTAAAGTATTAATAAATTATTTAGCCTCAGAACAATGTTTTTTGTTTTGATTTTTAAGTTTTATGGCAAGTATCCATGTAATAAGTGAGATAAAGTACATCATGACGGTTGTTATCTCAGAATAAAGCCTGACAGGTTTATCAGCAGCCCGATGTGAAGCGCAGCACTGTTGTAGAAGACTGAAGGGGTTATTCTGAGATAACAACCTCCTGGATCTATTTCACCCAACATGAACCTCTTTAACATTATTAAAGTACATGCCGAGCGACTTGTTGGTTTGCACTCAGACTCTTCATTTTCAAACTATATGTTTACTAGTTTATTTTATTTTCACGATCTGAGGTAGACTAAACCTGCGTCCTAAAACATCCTGCTGGATCTACGTTTTCCCTCACATAACCTTCAGTGGTTCTGTCTACATGTCAATACCTTGTCAACAAAGTTGCTCTCCACCACGTTCTGCTTCTCGTTGTCGTCCGGGCCCTCGATGGTGACGAAGAAGATGTTGATGCCGGACTCTCTGGCGAGGCGTGAGGCTTCCTCCACGCGGTCCGTTGGCCAGCCGTCCACCAGCACCACAGCCACGTTGGGCGCCCCGCCACGGTTCCCATTGGCATCACTAAAGAACTGCTTGTTGATGTAGGATAGAGCCTTTCCTGAGAGAGCAGAGCCAGAAGCACGCACACACACACACACACACGCACACACAAACACAGAACAGCCTCAGTTCAGCCTCAATCACTGCACTGTTTCAGTCGCTGCTTACACACTTCCAGAGCTGCACAAACTATCAATGCAGCAGTGAGGAGAGCTGGAAAACACACACTCACTGCACGCACGGGGACAGAAACAACAACACACACACACAGAAACACTCACAGCACTGGGACAAAAAGAACACACACACACACAAAGACCCACACACAGCAAGGGGACAAAAACAAGACACAAAAACACACACACATAGAAAAACAAACACACACACACACACACACACACACACACACACACACACACACACACACACACACACACACACACACACAGCAAGGTGCAAAAACAACACATACACCCACACACACACTGACAAAAACAACAACACACACACAGCAAGGGGACAAAAACAACACACACACACACATAAAAAACACACACATATAGAAACACACACACCAATAAGTGACCTAAAAACAGCAAAACAATACAAGAAATGCCCCAAAATTTAACACAAAATTTGAGTAAATTCGCTGCCAAATCAGTCATTTTAGGCTGTAATAATCATAAATATTTCAGAAAATCCCTGATATTTCATGACTTAATATATAAAATTCTCTGACTTTGAATGTCTGGAACAGACCTTTGATATTCCCTGATATTCCAGAAAATCCTTGACCTGTGAGAACCCTGAATATTGAGTTAAAATTAGGACTAAATCTATACAACTAAAATATGTGTGACATTGTAAATAAGCTATTAGTTTTGGCAACCTGCAATTGTGTCGAGTCGAGCCAGGTGAAAAAACCCTCTCCGATATTTTGAATTTGGACTGCAATACCTAGACCTACCACTAGTGCCAATCCTACACACGGCACCTTTAAAGATGCATGCGTGAAGTGCTTTAAAATGTGCAGTTTTTTATTTGATGTTTGACGTAATCTCAACTAAAACATGAAGAGAGGGCGGAGCATAGAGTAGCTCCTCCCCCTTAAAAAAAAAAAAACAGCCAATAGCGTGTTGTTTTTCTCACAGATGCCAGTGAGAGTGGTTGAGCTCAAGTTCATCAAATAAACAGCCAATGAGAAGATGGGGCGGGGCATGTCAGACACTAGAGAGCATTTGATTGGTCAGAAGATTTGATGAGAAACTGAAGTATGAGGAGACGACAAAACAATCCTTGATCCATTTAGGAGGAAGAGACAAACCGCAAACTTCAGATGTTTATATCCACATTTTGTCATTGTTTTGGAGACACTGGATTACAGATATCCTTAAAACTACAACACTGATACTAACATCTTAACAACTTTATTTTCAATTCACGGAACCTTTAACATAATTGAAAGTTATTTTCAATAATCCTAGGAATTGCTTTGTTTTAAGCACAGATGAACACAAAGCGTCTGCATCTGTTGCTTCAGCACCATCTTTCTCTGCAGTATTATGTGAAACTGATGTGTGGATGTTTTGTGGGGTCACTGCAGGCCCCGGGGACCCACAGAAGATGAAGATCTCCATGAAAAGCGTCCTCCACGGCAGACAGAGCGAGACCTCGGGCTATCTTTGTCTTTATATAGGGCAGCTGCTGTTTTACTGGATCCCTCTGTTATATTAAAGAGACGCTATCTATAACACAAACCATGCGGCCATGAGAAAAGCTAATCTCTAGCTTGGATAAACCTCAGGCATCTGGTCAGCTCACAGCCTGTAATTTAGCCACAGTTTCCAGTGCAGATTTAGATCTTCTGTGGCTGGAGTTCAGTGGATCCTGAGATAACTTCTGCTCCTCAGGCCTGCTGGATGAAGATGGTGTGGCTTTACTCAGGTAAGTTCAGCTTTATTTTGAGGAACTCCGAGTTTTCAGGCTCAAGAATGTGGGTTGAGTTTTGTTGCCATGGAAACTTGCGCTACATGGGTAGACTCACATATCCAGAGCTCAGAGCTTTGGCCGCTTTGAATGGTCAAGCCCCACCCACTGTGTAATATGATTGACAGGTTAACCAACCAATCACGTTTCTTTTTGTGCCGTGTTTATAGGCATGGAAACGTCCTCAGAATAACACAACTGAGCATCACTCATTCACAAACGTCTTTAAAAGTTTGACGCATCAATGATCTCTCAGCAAAACGTATAGGAAATGAGCAGGAGATGTGATGCTTTTCTACCTAAAGATCAGGCAAACTGAGACGACTGAGGGAAAGTTTTCTGTTCTATAAAAGCAAGGTTATGTTGTATTTGTGAGTATCTATTTTGAACGCTGTCTTTCTCTTATCTTTATGACCAAAACGACCTGCAAAACGACGAATGTGTTTAAGCCACACTGAAACTGCTCATCGTCACACAGTGATCCTCACAATAACAGACGGCTGTGCAGGCAGTAAATCACGGATTCATGACGTCTCAGAAAGTTATAAGATTATGAATAAGCATCATCATCATCAATATAAACATCACAGCTTTTTATCCAGGTGTTTCCTGATAAAGGTCACTGCACACTGGACTCCTCCACGGAAATCCTCTATATTTAAATCAGAGGACGACTAAGGAACTGCTGAGGTGTGTCCAGAAAAATGTGTGTATGCATCAGTTGTGTGAGGTTTGAGTCTGAGCTTCAGGTGAAACTCACCCACATGTGAGGGGCCGCCCTTCTGCACGATCTTACTGATGGCCGGCTTCAGGTCCTTCGAGCTGGAGAACTGCTTCAGACTGAACTCTGTCACTGGATCATCCCTGTATCACACACACATAGATGCACACACACACACAGGCACGCATACACACACAAACACATGGACGCACTCGCACACAGACACAGTCACAGACAGAGAGACACACACAGACAGAGACACATATACACACAAACACATATGCGCACACACACACACACAGATACATGAACACACACAGATGCATGCATGTGTACAGACACACAGAAACAACCACACAGACACACATAAACACACACACACACACACACACACACACACACACACACACACACGCACACACACACACACACACACACACACACACACACACACACACACACACACACACAATTAATTGTAAGCATTTTGTCCACTATATATACAGTATAATTATAATCATTTGCCATCCATGAACCACTATAATCATATAATAACCGGTGTAACACCATCCTCTCTCTGGTGTCCTCAATCACTGCTCAGTTTTCTGGATCCTCTCACCCGTACTGAATGATGCCCATCATGGCTCCAGCCACGCCCACATTGAGCGCCTGAGAAACCTCCGCTAGGAAATCCTTCTGGATCTTGAAGCGGCGTTTCCCGATGCTCCAGCTGCCGTCCATGAGGAACGCCATGTCCACTTTACAGTCTGCAGAGAGATTGAGACCAGTGCGGCTGTTAATGACGTCTGCTATACACACTGAGTTTAAAGGGAACGTAGAGTTGAAGGCAATATTTATTAGCCTGAATAACTGAAATTCTTTTAAAATGATTTCCCAAGCGCTCTTCAATAGAGAGGTGTTTTCACCACATTATTAAACAATAGTTTTAATACCTACTTTCTTTTGCCTTTGCCATGATGACAGTACATAATATTTTACTAGTTAATTTACAAGATACTACTGAAAGAGGAGCTATTCTGCAGATGTAAATGCGTCTCTGCTGTCTCCAGAGTGTGTGTGTTTGAGTTTAAGAATAACACACAGATGATGTTCTCCATCTCTCTGAAACTGACCCTTTCAGGCTTTGATCCTAATTGTGGCGTTTTGGTGACTGTCGCTTTAAATGCTAATGAGATTGTGCTCTTTTCAGAAGAGGGCGGAGCTACAGACGGCTGTGCGTCACCATAGTTAATTATCTTCAGCAGCTCAAAACTCTAATGGACGGCTGCTTCTCACTCAGGGCTGCTGTTTATGCTAATGAGGGAGAGATGGAACAATTCACCAATAATTCAAGTAATAGTTCAGTCTTGATGTGTATGTGAGAGTACTTGGATCTCCTTGAGACGGGACTTCAGGAGCTCTGGCTGTGGTGTCGATGACTCGAGAAGTGAAGCCTGAGAGAGGAGAAGGAAATCAGGCAGATCCACACAAACACACTCACTTACAATATCAGTCACATCACCAGCATGCATTTCTCATTCATTCATTCATTCATTCCCTCCTTCACTCGTTCATTCCCTCATTGATTCTGTGGTTCGGTCATTCATTCATTCATCCGTTCATTTGTTCATTCATACATTCACTCGTCCATTCATTCATTCAACCTTTTGTTTGTTCATTTATACATTCACTCGTTCGTTCATTCATTCATTCATTCATTCATTCATTCATTCATTCATTCTGTGGTTCGGTCGTTCATTCATTCATTCATCCGTTCATTCATACATTCACTCGTTCGTTCATTCATTCACCCTTTTGTTTGTTCATTTATACATTCACTCGTTCATTCATTCATTCATTCATTCATTCCCTCATTGATTCTGTGGTTCGGTCGTTCATTCATTCATCCGTTCATTTGTTCATTCATACATTCATTCTTTCATTAATTCATGAAAGTTCGCTTGTTAGTACATTCGTTCATTCATTCATTCATTCATTCATTTACTCGTTTGTTCGTTCATTCTTTCTTTCATTCATAAATTCACTCATTCATTCACCCATTTGTTTGTTCATTCATACATTCACTCGTTCGTTCATTCATTCATTCATTCACCCACCCATTAATTCATGAAAGTTCGCTTGTTAGTACATTCGTTCATTCAATATTTCATTCATTTACTAGTTCATTCATTCATTTACTTGTTCATTCATTCGTTCATTCACTTGTTTGCTCGTTCATTCTTTCTTTCATTCATACATTCACTCGTTTGTTTGTTCATTTATTCATTCACCCATTTGTTCATTCATTCATTCATTCATTCTTTCATTAATTTATTCACTTGTTCGTACATTCATTCATACACACATTCACTTTTCATTCATTCGTTCATTTAATCACTCATTCATTCACTGGTTCATTATATTGATTATTTTCCTCACCTGACTCGAATGGGTTTGACTCGGCAGGCGTCTCTGTAATTCAGGAATCTCTGATTATTACACATCACACAGTCATTCATCAGAATCATCATCATCATCATCTCCTGTGGTGGTTTTGTGTTCTGTGATTGTGACTGACCTCTGGTGTGGCTCGTCTCAGGCGCAGGCTTGTTCTCTTCAGACTCAGGAGCTGAAAACACAAATAATGGACATGAGAATCAGACCTCTGTGTTCATGAAGACCCAGAGATAATCACAGACACTGTACTGCTCAAGAACACAGCCACAGTTTGTGCTATATTGCATTATTATTGTATTAGTAGTACTAGTGTACTATTTACATTCAGTACTATTGCTGTTTATATAACAGTACTAGTCATATTTTTCTCACAGTCTTGTTGGAGCTTCATATGATCACAGCTGAACACTGAAGACACACTGAATGATTATCAATGTTTTTGGAGCGTCTCGGGACCCTTGCTGTCTATGGAGGATGAGAGAGCTCCTGGATTTCATCTAAAATATCTGCATTTGTTTCCTGAAGATGAACGAAGGGCTCAGAGGATTGAAACCACATGAGGAAGAGGAATTAATGACAGTATTTACATTTCTGTGTGAACTGACCCTTTCACTGGCCCCTGAACACCATGGTTCTGAATGGTTGTGGAGCTGCAGTCTTTAGTAGCATGTGAGACAGCTTCCTCTCAGTGCGACTGTAAAATTGTCCCTGAATTTCTGGCTCTGCTTGTCCAAACCCAACATCTAGCAGCTGTAGGAGCAGTGGGCGACTGAAACAAAGTCTCTATTGACTGCAGACTCAAGGACAGAAGGACCACCACACACTCACTGCTCTCCATAATGCACTGACTCCTGTTCTTCCTATCCTTACATATACATTTAGTCATTTAGCAGATGCTTACAATTGAGGAGGCATTCAGTGATTCAACAAGAGGCAATACACACAAGAGCTGCTGATTATACTAAGCAACTGTTAGTGCTCAGAGAATTAAGTGCTAGAATTAGGAGGAGGGAGTGTTTTTTTTGAGAGAGAGAAGAGTTTCTACAGGTGGTTTGTCAGGCCCACTCACCTGTGTGAGGCACACTTCATGATGTATTTTTTATTTTTATTTTAGAGATATGGAGGGATTGTACGAAAGTGTCTGGTGCAAATGTGCAAAACAGGTGCACGTGTCTGTTAAAGTGTCAGAGAGATGGAAGAGTGTGTGTTTTCTGCAGGTGGTTTGTCAAGCCCACTCACCTGTGTGAGGCACACTCAGAATTAATAATGTTGTGTGGTGTGGTGTGGTGGGAGAGAGTTTATTTTGCTGTATTATGAGCAATTACATGTTGAGGTTGACTTCTGTGTGATACTGGACTACTCAGACGAAGCAGAAGTCATTCACGCCTCAAACAAATGATGAAGAAAAGTTATTTTCACATTTGGGCGTTCTGGGCATGTTTGCTTTTGTGTTCAAACATCAACATTTGCTAAGAGCAGCTTTAAATAAAGAGGCATAGTTTTTCAGATTGTTGACCAGCTCAAGATCACCTGATCCAGGCTTGGAGACCAGCCTAAAACCAGCAAACCAGTGTAGATACAGTTTACCATGCTGGAAGCCACTGCAGAGAGCCAACGTATTAGAACACACATATATCTACTCATCACTTTAATACAATAAAAGTGGAAGAATACTTACAGAACTGTTGATTGTTATGCGGCCAGTGCTCATACTCTGTTCTATCAGGCACTGGGTCAAACACTGCAGGAAAGAGGCAGCGTCAGCAAAGCGGTTAGCTGGATGCAATGCATTATGGAAATCATCACACCCATAATGCACACGTGAATATGTCAGCAAGAGAAAAAACCTGCAGCTTACCACTTGCTCTCTGACATGGATAATAAAGTCAAGTGGAATCGCTCTAGCAGAACATGTGTGTGTGTGTGTGTGTGTGATTTCATATGGGATGCACATTGGAATGCATTTATATAAGCAGCATGAAAAAGCTAGCAGCACAAGATTATTTAAACCCAACCCAGGCGCATTGGAGATATGTGCCCAGGGCTATATATTTGAGAACTGAAAAATGTGTGTCCTGGGCTACGTCTGGCTGCAGTTTTTGTTGTCTCAAATTCACTAGAGGCTGCAGTGTACGCTTTTGACAATCTCAAATACATTACTAGGGCACGTTTTCTCATACGTGGCATTTCTTGTAAATCCACCAGAGGGCGCTGTGTAAATTTCTGCCAATCTCAGTGTCCTTCTCGTGCACATCTGAAAGAGAATTCGACAGGCTTGTTGTCGTGACCCACCCATCCCCTTCCCTAAACCCAAACCATAGAGGCTGAGTGCTTTTACCATGATTTCACACTGCTTTTTTTTGTTTTTTTTACCTGGTCTCTGGAACCATCCTTTGCCAGACCCCGGTCCACTTTGCTTCAGTGATAGGAGAAACAAAGCTTTTCGAAGATTTGAAACCATTGAACCAATTGCTTCTCAAAATAATTCAGTTTCGAAGCAAATGCTAGTGACATCTGCTGGTCAAATCATGTAAATGCTACAAAAACTCAGCCAAAACATGCATCCGAATTGACTTTTTCAAACATATTGCAAACTATAAATTGATAGTATAATCTATAAATGCACTTATTTTATCATCTAATGTCAGAAAACTTTAAGTGCATGCATAATTTGCATTCTTTTATAAGTTTTCTAAGCTTATACATTGTTTGTTACATGGTGGGCTCTGCTAAACAGCTCAGAAAGAGACTATTATTAACTACTTTCTATTCATTTTCATTTGACAAATGTCTTATTAAAATGTGTTCAAACTGACTGGAGATCAGGTAAAAATTATGAACCTTGTGAAATCAGTGATTCTCCACTAGGGGGCGATCTGAGGGAACCTGCATTTTTTTATCTGGATTTTATGGTATTACACAGATCGAGAAACACTGAATTTTATAAACATTTCAAAACAGTAATGACGTAACAAAGCCTCATCCAAATCATTGATTCAGAAAAAAAGATTCGTAAAGGTTTCAAAGCTTCATGAAGCAGCGTTTCAAAAGCAGTGGTCACCAATCCACTCAGAGTCCAATGGCATATGAGGTTGAGAAGAAACACCAGAAAAGCCATCCATACTGAGGTAATCGATCAGCGCTACCAGTCCGTAGTAATCGTTTTACACAAAATGCAGACATATTTACCCACAGTCACATATTTCTGGGTTCTCAGAAATGTAGCCCTGGGCACATATTCCCAATGAGCCTGTGCTGTTTAAACCGCATGGAGGAAGTGAATGCAGTGCAGAAATGAGCAGCAGGAACCTGCATACACTGTGAAAAATATCTGTTAATGAACAGTTCCTGTACTTTGTGTGTTTTCTGTATATTTGTGGTTGTGAATTGCATTATGGGATGTTGATCTCTGCTCTGTCCACTTTTGATGTTGTAAATTCAACTCTACAGTTGAACAAAGTGACTTTATTGACATTTTAGTAGTTTGAGATAATATAATGTGTAAGAAATAATATCTAGAGAGATGAGTCTGTAAAATAACAGAACATATACAACAATTCAGACAATATACCTCTTTAAACTATTAAAAATTATCATAAAAATCACTTTTCAAGGTTAAAAGTTGCAGGAAGAAAGATCAAAGGTCCCACAATGCAACTCAAAGCATAAATTAAAGGTGAAAAATAAAACATGAATCACAAAATACAGAAAACTGCTGGATATTTTTAACAGTGTACATTAATAAGCTGCTGTGAGGATATCAAAAGCAGACCTGTGAAATGCACATTTGTGTGGGATCCTTACCTGCGGGGTCACCGGTGCTCATCCGGCTCCACTTATAGCCTGTGTTGGGCACAGACTGGCTACTGTCTGAACACAGAGAGTGAGGGTTTTCCTCTTGTCAGATTTAGACACGATGATTAGCATGAGTTATGATCTGTTTATAGATATTTACTCGTCATTAATAGCATGTTTAGGCTTAGTTTATGTCTTGTTTAATGCTGGTTTATGCAGAGTTACGTCATTGATACCTGTTGGCCTTCTGCTGCCAGAGAACCAATCAGGTCGCGCGTACGTGGGGTGCGTCCAATCTCTTCTGGCAAACACTAGATAGGGAGATTGAGAAACTACTGATCATACATTACCAAAGGACATCAAATGGCCTGAAGTAGAGCTGGATCTTGAGACTAAATGCAATGATGTATTAATCTAGATTCATCTTTATAGGGCACTTGTTGAAAAAGTAATTGGAACACCCTGGAGTGTTACTGGGTGTTAAAATGATATAGTAATCAATGTCAATGAAGTTACCAAATATGTTTTTTGCCTGATAAAAGGTTAAAGATGTTCAGATGTTTATATTTTAATGCAATCCTTTGCCTTTTTTCGGTTGCTTCCATCATGCAAAACTGGACTGACACAGTTTCAATTTACTTTAAGCTGCTTTGACACAATCTACATTGTAAAAGTGCTGTAGAACTGAAGATGAACTGAATGCAATATGAATCAACTGTTTAAATTGGAAAAAATATGTTAAAATAATTATTATTTTGTCGTCAACAATTACATGCTGACAAATATACCATTTGCGCTGATGAACTAATTAATTTTCGCTTCTAAATTTCTCTAATATATCCTCTACTTAAAATAATAAAATATCTTGACTATATATTTATATATTCATTATCTCCACTGTTCTTGACTGTATGGCGCCATCCTGTGACTAAATAATGTGCAAGTTAGTTTGAAGATGGCTCCATTCAGCCTTATTTTTATTTTGCAAGCTTTTCTTTTAACTAACTAGCAAATGAGTAAATACATAGTAAATTATTACAGCTATGATCAATGTTTTGTATGTAATTGTTTAGTTTTGTGACATGTAGGATGTAATAATCAGCATAATGTACATCCAGCTGGTTGCTATCACAAAATAAACCCTTCAGGACAGCTGCTGATAAACCTGTAGTGCTGTATTCTGTGATAACCACCGGCTGGATGTACATGATCCCTTAGCTGACATCAATGGCGGTTTCACTGTGGTAAACTGGTACAACTGTTAGTAAAATAACCCAAGGTGTGTGTTTATGTGGTAGAATTGCTAACATCTAAAGTGGTTCATTTCAATATTACCTGATGCTTCCAGATACTACAAGTATATTTGCACACACTGCAAAAATACAGGGTTTTTGTCTTGTTTCTAGTCAAAATATCTAAAAACTCTTAAATCAAGAAGCATTTTCTAAACAAGTAAACAATATTATCTTGTTTTAAGAAATAATATGCCAAAGCAAAGTGAGTTTCTTCCCCCATTGTCAGATTATTTTGCTTGTTTTAAGGAAAAATTCACTTAATTTTGATTTATTATTTCTGAAAACAACACAATATTGTTTACTTGTCTACAAAATGCTTCTTGATTTAACTATTTTTAGATATTTAGACTAGAAACAGGACCACAACTCTGAGTAAGAACACATGTTTTGCAGTGCAGGTGTGTCAGTTGTGCTGATATACACTCATACAGTTCAGTATCTGCTGATACACAGCATAGTGTTGATGTGTATCGCTGCATGCTCACAGAAACGCACCGGGATTAGACTGCGGCGTGTGCTGCTTCCTCTCAGACGGTGGCTGGCCTCGACTGAATGCTCCTTAACATGTGAAGCAGATGAAAAAACATCCAACAGATCAGAAAGCGAGAGTTGAGGCCTGCAGCTGCTACTGAATGAAGGCTAAACTGAATGAAGGAGTGTTGAACCTGAAGCTGGAGCTGACGGAGCGGGCTGTCTGCGGACGGTGGCGCTCGTCTCTGGACGCTGCACACCTGCAATACAAACACACGCTACGTCTAAATCATTGGAAAAACACACAGATACACACACACAGGAGTATGTTCTTAAAACTTTGGTACTGAATATTATTGATACCAAAGTCAGTACTTTTAACTTAAGTACACTAAGGGCGCATGTCCACCGAAGTGTTTTTTTTCATCCATTAACTTTCTTTCAGCTTAGTCCCTTTATTAATCAGGGGTCGCCACAGCGGAATGAACCGCCAACTATTCAAGCATTTGTTTTGGACGTGCTGCATCCAGAAGTGTAGTGTTTTTACGTTTTTTAAATGCTGCAATAACTGGAGCTGAGCATTTTTAGGAGATCAGTAGCACAATAATGCTTTGATGGACAGACATCCTAAAGACACAGTTCAAGAAGGAGCATGTGTGGAATAAACAAGAATGACAAATAGTCAATAATAAGACTAACACAGCACAAAGAATGATAGCATTCAGAAAACAAAGATGTGGACATAACTTACAAATGATAGCATTCATAGCACAGACAAGTTTTAAGAAGTGATTTGATATCAGAAATAGTATTGGTGTATGCATTAGTATGTGATTTTTCTGAACAATCTTTGGGTTGTAATTTTTTTGGGGTGGATGTAACATTGATCATTTGAACCTTTATGCATTTATAATATACAGTCAGTAAAAACATTTTAAAAACCCATAGATCAAGACCGTTCATGCTTGTAAACCAAAAAATGCACGCCCAAATCATAAATATTTACTAGTAATATAAGCTGCACTGACAAATGCTTTTCTTATTTAGAGTTTTTGTCTTGTTTCTAGTCCAAATATCAAAAAATTCTTAAATCAAGAAGCATTTTCTAGACAAGCAAAGTATATAGTCTTGTTTTTAGAAATAATGAGTCAAAATGAAGTGAGTTTTTCATTAAAACAAGCAAAATAATCTGACAATGGGGGAAGAGTAATAATATTATGTCAAAACAAAAAAATAGATTATTTTGCTTCCCCCATTGTCAGATTATTTTGATTGTTTTAAGGAGAAACTCACTTTATTTTGGCTCATTATTTCTGAAAACAACACAATATATTTTAGATATTTGGAATAGAAACAAGACAAAAACTCGAAGTAAGGAAAGCTCTTTTTGCAGTGCATAACAGGTTAGTCTTATGCTGAGGTTCACATAATCTTGGATCCGGCCTGTATAAAGCAGGCTGTTGGTATGATTGATGCACAACATCGATTAATGCAAAGACGTCCATGACAATAATATGCTGGAATGTTTCCTTAATTTGAAAGTATTCTGGACAAATGGTTTGCAAAAAATCTGATGATAAGTGTGAGATAAAAATCGGCTAAATGTACACAAGCCTTCAGAGGCATACAAAATTTTCATTGACAGGCCAAATTAAGCCATGTTTTACCCAAGACATCTATCTTTGGATGTCTATTAGACACAAAATTGCTTAAGCACAGCAAAAAATTAAACACAGCAAGCAAAAATCACAAGATACGAACACAGGAGTAATAATAGTGTGCTTTACCTGTGTTTGTGCGGGGTAAAAACCTACTGGCATAGACGGAGCTCCCTCTGAAGGCTTCAGAGAGATGTTATGGTTAGAGTTTAAGCTTTTCATTACTGACAGAAGAGCTGAGAACGGTGGATATGATCAAAGCGGGACGTACCTTGAGTGGGACCCTTTCCCTGGACGCTCTGAGACTGTCCTGCATGCAGTGTTTAGAGAGGACAGAGATATTGAAGCACTACATGTATTCTCTGTGTCTTAGTTAACTCTTACAGCAACTGTAAAGTCAACATGAAAGCTTGGTCTTACTATACAGAATTCATCAATGCTTGTCATTTTACTGTCATATACTGTAGATATACTGCCTATGAACAGGGCTGGCGCCATGCGGGGTGTCATTATTAACACACCCCCTCAGATTGGGTGCTATTCTGTAATAAAATGATGCTGGAGTATTGATTTCCTAGAGTGAATAATAAGCTAAAATATCAATATTTGAGTTAATGGCAGTCTGATAGGCAAGGTCCAATTTTGTTTCACTCATTGAACAGAAGACTGCAGCTCTACTGAGGTGTGATTAAATCATTTGCTAATTTTTATAAAGGTTTTAATGGTTAGTCGCAGATGTCCGGTTGGTATTCTGTTAACCCCTTTACTGTCAAGTTTACATCACGTTTTTGCAATTAAATCCTGACCTAATCATGACAAACTACATATCGTTGGAAAGGTCTAAGACTTATTACATATTTTACAATACATATTTTACTACAGTTTTTGGTTAGTAAGGAAGAGCAATAGATTAAACACATTTACTCTCACCCTACAACATAAGTGACTATTTACGGTTACATTTTCAAACCATTATATTATAGCAATCATGACAATTTATATATCATTTGAAAGTTTAAAATGCCTAGTTTACATATGTTGAATGATTTTTGATAGATATTACTGAGCAACAGTTATTTATTAATTTGCAACAAGGAAACTCATCAGTCATAAAGCATTACTTTGCTACAGCAATCCACATGTAAAAATTTTGTTTAGATGTTTTTAGAGGGTTTTTAGAGGCTCAATTCAAATCAAATACCACCAAACTGCCCATACTACTTTAGAACTGTATGTCGACTTTACAAATATTGTCAAAAGTATGAACAATTCAGTTCATATTGCTCAAAACAGGGGACGCCCCTTATGTAGTCAGTGACCAATGAAAACTGGATGTCAAAATGAAGTGAGTTTTCCCTTAAAACAAGCAAAATAACCTGCCAGGAGGGTAATAAAAATAATCTTAATTCAAAAGTAAAAACAAGATTATTTCCCTTACATTATTGGCAGATTATTTTGCTTAATTTAAGGGAAAAACTCACTTAATTTTGACTTTAATTGTTTCTGAACACAAAACAATAATGTTTACTTGTCTAGAAAAAGCTTCTTGATTTGAGAATTTTTAGATATTCATTCATTCATTTTCTTTTCGGCTTAATCCCTTTATTAATCTGGGGTCGCCACAGCGGGATGAACCGCCAACTTATCCAGCATATGTTTTACGCAGCGGATGCCCTTCCAGCTGCAACGCATCACTGGGAAACATTCATACACACTCATTCACACACATACACTACAGACAATTTTAGCTTACCCAATTCCCCTATACCGCATGTCTTTGGACTTGTGGGGGAAACCGGAGCACCCGGAGGAAACCCACGCGAACACGGGGAGAACATGCAAACTCCACACAGAAATGCCAACTGACCCAGCCGAGGCTCGAACCAGCGACCTTCTTGCTGTGAGGCGAACGTGCTACCCACTGCGCCACCGCGTCGCAGAATTTTTAGATATTTGAACTAAAAACAAGACAAAATTCCAAGAAAAGCATTTTTTGCAGTGTAGGAGCATTATATGTGTGATCGCTCCCTTTCTGTATATCAGACATTCTGTATTTCATCATCATCATCAACACTTTGCTGGCTCCGGCTCTGTCTGTGAAACAAATGTTTCTCTAACCACAAATCCCACTGATTTAGCAATTCTGCGTGAATAAAATTCTGTTTTCATTAAATGTCTTTCTCTCATCACGCTGTGAAGTAAAACCTTGTTTCATGCTGACTTTAAAGTAGATTGAACTTAGAAAGCGATTGACAGTAAAACACCATCCACACCCCAGTTGCTACAATAACACAAAACCAAAGGGAAACTTAAGAGACCAGCAGCTCTGTAAACACTCAGAAACACACCCAGAAAGCATGAATAAAATGATGTGAGAGCACAGCCACAGGAGCCACACGAGGGAGCGGCGAAGACTTACGTGCAACTGAGCTGAAATACGGGTGACTGCTGCCTAGATCAGAGAGAAACACGCTTATTTACACACTGAGAGAAGACGGATAGAGGAACAACCTGAGGTGTATTGTCCAGTAGGGATGCTCATTTGAAGAGGGTACTAAAACGCTGACCCCAGAACAAACAGACGAGAGCATCTGATCATCAGAGACAAGAGATCTGATTATGATCATTATATATAACATTTTTAATAGTCTGCAGTGCTATATTGTCTGGGTTGGTGTTGTATATTATGCTACAAAATCCTTGTAATAAACTGCCTGTACTGAGGAAAGATAGGGAAAACCTGATGCGTACGGTCCAGTAGTGATGCTCATTTGAACAGAGTGCTGAAAAACTGATCCCAGAACTAATGGATGAATGCATCTGATCATCAGAGACTGATTTATTTGATTTATTAAGGCATCAGATTTAAGGCTCACCTGCCTCGCGGACTCTATGAACAGTGGCCCGTGGTTTGGCTGATGTTGTGGTGGGTGTGGTCGTGGTCACAGGAGTGGTGGTGGTTGTAGGCGGGGCTGTAGTGGTGCTTGGCTCCGCCTCTGTCACTGGCGATGCAGTGGTGTACGGCGGATCTTTGGACTCACCTTAGGGAATGGGAATAAATGATGAACTGCTCTACTGTACAGCTACATCCATCATTAAAGAGATTCTCCAAACTACTTTACAGACAGATCCTTAGACGTACTTTCCATTATAATGTTTGTAAATGATTTAAAAGCTGACATCAGATTAAATGATCACTTTTGTACATTTTTTGGTGTTTAGTTAATTGACAATAATATGGACTCCACCCTCCTCCCAACTCTTTTTTAAAATAAATACACTGTAAAAATATCTGTAAATGATCCGTTTTCTGCAAAATTCCACAAGAAAAATTATCTTGTTTTTCATTTTGACATAAGATTATATTTCTTATTCCAATTGCAGATTATTTTGCTTGTTTTAAGGAGAAACTCACTTCATTTTGACTCATTATTTCTGAAAACAAGACAATATTTGTGCTTGTCTAGAAAATGCTTCTTGATTTAAGAGTTTGTAGATATTTGGATTAAAAATAAGACAAAAAACTCTAAGAAAGAAAAGCATTTTTTGCAGTTTAGTACTTATAAAGCACATATTCTGGATGATCTTATTCTACATCTCTAATACCACCCAATACTTAACCCCAACTACTAACTTAATGACTATTAACAAGCACCAAATTAGGAGCAAAAGGTATAGTTAATGGTTTATTAATTGTACCTTAAAATAAAGTGCTTTTCATTCATTCATTCATTCATTCATTTTCCTTCAGCTTAGTCCCTTTATTAATCAGGGGTCACCACAGCGGAATGAACCGCCAACTTATCCAGCATTTGTTTTACACAGCGGATGCCCTTCCAGCCGCAACCCATCACTGGGAAACACCCATACACACTCATTCACACACATACACTACGGACAATTTAGCTTACCCAATTCCCCTATAGCGCATGTGTTTGGACTGTGGGGAAACCAGAGCACCCGGAGGAAACCCACGCCAACACGGGGAGAACATGCAAACTCCACACAGAAACGCCAACTGACCCAGCCGAGGCTCGAACCAGTGACCTTCTTGCTGTCACCGCGCCGCCCCTAAAGTGCTTTTTATTTTTATTTTTTGCATGGATGTGTGAGCCACATTTAGACGTGAGGTGTCAAGAGTAGCGCTTACCTGTTTTACCTGTGGTGGGTCTTGAAGTGACAAAGACCAGAGTGGATGGATAGATCACCCCTTTCTTTGGTTTACCAACTGACACAAAAAACAAACAAAGTTTGTAAGTCCAACATTTAAAACATCTGTAATGTGAGTTTGTTATGCAATAGTCCACTAAAGGAGGTCGAGCCTTCTCATATATGGCTCCTAAACTCTGGAATAGCCTTCCTGATAATGCCCGAGGCTCAGACACACTCTCTCAGTTCAACACTAGATTAAAGACCGATCTCTTTAGTAAAGCACACACACACACACACACAATGCAGCACATAACGGTATGATGCATGAGTGTGCTCCACGCAGGTGAGCGGGCTTGACATCACCTGTAGGACACACTCCTCCTGTCTCAATGCACCAGGCACTGTGTTAGAAACACTCCTATGATTTACATGTTTGTTTATATGACTGCTATTTTCAGTTATAGCATAGTTATAGTTATATCTCTTATTTAAATACATTATGAACAGCAGCTATGCTAATTATTTTCTTTGCTCTTTATTTCCACCTGGGGATGCTCATCACTTGATGACCTGTGAAGAGATGATGCCAACTATCGAGAACTTCGAGGACAACACAGACACCTAATACACAAACATACTTCATTAAACACGTACACAGACATCACCTATATACTATATAACTGCAGGTTGACTATGCTTATATATAACTTTAACTGATAAAGTTATTAGTAATTAGTTATTAGTTATTTAAAGCTGTTAGTAAGTAATAAAGCTATGGTAACTAATAACCTTAACTTTTCAGATTTTGACTGTAATGTAATAATGTGCACCTTTTGTAAAGCTGCTCTGAAACAATAATTATTGTGGAAGCGCTATACAAGTAAAGGTGAATAGTCTACTGTACCTGAGACGGAGAAGGACTCTCTCCAGTTGGGTAAAGACAGAGAGCGCACACCGTTGGCGAAGCTGCCCTTGTAGATTGCCTGTCCTGCTGTTTTGGCCACGATCACCTTTCCTCCAGAGTTGGTGATCACGCCACTGACCACACAATCACAGAACAACACCACACATGAGGGATCTGTCAGCTTATGAGCACTGCAAGGCTGAATTACACTTACAACTCAACTTTTAACATTGCGTTTAACTCTTTCCCTGTCACTAATGATAACAATATATCTTGGCAACACTTCCCTGCCACTACCTGTGTTTCCATCAAAAGATGCGAATTAGATTCATGTGCAAACTGTAATACTGCATAAAAGATGTGCAAATAATGCATTTCCAGAAAAAGAAGAGCATGAACTCCTCAGCTCCTGCACAGATATCACTGAGAGGAGTGTAGTGTGCTGCACTGTTGGGATTCTCCACTGTGGTGTTTGTTCTCCTCTAATAAATGAGCTGCGCCTCAGAAGACCAAGACCAAACGCAATGAACGCGGTGAATGCGGTGTCTTCTGGAGGTGTGGGACGGGAGCGCAGACAGATGCTCAAGACAGTTCTGGAGGGAATAATAATAGAAGAAGAAGAATACTGAAGCACTGTGATGACGGACTGACGGACGGCTGAGGCCTGCAACAATCAGCACAACAACCTTTCACATCTGCAACAATGGAGAGCTGCAAACATGGAAAGCTGCAAACTAAGCAGGCTAATAGTAATAATAAACCATAGGCTACACTGTGAACTCTGGAATTGGTCTATGACACGATGATGAACAAAATCCCATCAACCCACATGTGCACTAACTAGCACACCACAGCAAGAGATAAGAAACAGTGCCTGTGTTCCTCTGCTCGTTCATCTACAGTTTCTGGAGTCTGAAGCTGAGGTCTTCATCTGAACACTTCATCTACACCTCTGAGGATGTTGTGATTAAACTGAACAGCCGTAATGACTGAAGATCTGTAATCTGTGATGAAATCCGTCTGCTGAGGTCGATCTGCAGGCTCATATGCAGGATTCCCACACTTTGACCAATAAAAAAAACGGTGAAAATGGCTCATATACTGCTCGGTCATGTTAAGACAGGTGAGGAATGCTTTGTAAAGTTTATCCCGGCACCATAACAACTAAAGAGAGCTTATCAGGAACTTCCGCAGGTGTAAAATATTAAAATACCTTTACTAAAGTAAATAACCCTCAGGAAAGTACAGACCAACTGTTCCTCCTTTCACACAACTGTAAATGTACTGGAATGATGCTGTTCACGCTGCAGAAATCTGCCAATTTACTAGTGATGTTATAAACTCTCATTTGAGAAACTGACAGAACTGACAGAAGTGTTTTTCTTTTCCCTTGTATGAGTCTACAATTATTTTTAATGTCAAAAATGACTGGAATTTGAAGTAAAGATCATGCTCGATGAAGATATTTTGTAAATATTCTCTCAATATTTATATATTAAAATACATTTTATTTGAACCCTCAGATTCCAGATTCCGACCAAATCTTCTCTTAACAAACCATACATCAGATGAGAGTTCAGCATCCTCATAATCTATGTTAATGACATGTAATTGAGCTCACCTGTGAATGGCAGCGTTGCAGATGCTGGATATGGAGGCGAACACCGCGGTACCGTACACCTTCTCCTTGGTCTCTCTGCAGTTTGCGGGACACTTGACCATAAACTCGGGCAGATTGACCTTCCCTGCGCGCATGTCACAGTCTACAGCTGGAACAACTGCAGGAACACACACACACACACACACTATTACAAAAAGAGCATTCACTTTCACATTAATCCTCAAGCAAAGCTGCAGCCATTAACCCTTGTGTATTGTTCAGATTGACTCCCCTTCGGTTATGTTGGTGCTGTTTTTGCCCCATTGACCTCCATTATAATCACATTTATAGATTGCAAAGCCATGACAGCATATAATCATGCATTCTTGATTGTTGCTGTTTTGCACAATCTGTCATGTTTACTGTTGATCATCAGTCTTCAGCATTAACCCTTTAGATAAAACCCTTTATATGGAGTTCTGTGGAGTAAAACAGCAGATTATAGTGTGTGTGCAGAAATACACTGACTGTGTTTATCCATTTTTGGGTGAACTGTCCCTTTAATTCCAACTCAATAAATTGATCTTTCAAGAGTTCGCCCTTAGCTGATGATTGATTAAAGCGTGTTTGGCATGCTGTCCCGGGAGAGAGCCCTGAGCTCATGAGATCCTCGAGCCCGGGGCTCCCTCCTGTTGCAGGGCGAGAGGGGAGTTTAGAGCTCAGGTAGGTCTCGAGAACTCCTCTGCTTGATAAAGGTGAATTCAAATTATGAATAATTATGAAGAGAATTACTGAATTAATCGCTCGTCTATGGTGTCGATTTGATTGATCAATTACTTATGTTACATGTTTTTGGTCTGTGGGAGGAAACCGGAGAGCCTGGGGAAAACCCACGCGAACACGTGGAGAACATGCAAACTCCACACAGAAATGTCAACTTGTCAAGGTAAAGGCTTGAGAAAGTGACATTCTGCTGTGAGGCAACAGTGCTAACCACTGGGCCTCCGTGTTGCCCTGTCGAGGAGGGGGGAGGAGTAGGGGTGGAAGGGGGGATTCTTCAAGACGAAGATGGTTAAGGTAAGATACTCTGGTTATTTATAGTGGTTTAGGAATCATCTGATTGGTGGATCATGCATTAGCTAATGCGGGACCAGCTGCTATCAATCATAAGCACGTGCTCCTCTCGAAATTAGTTTATAAATAAACTTCACTTATTAAAATTACAAATGGTAAAAACACTGGATCAATGAGCTTATATCTTATAATATGCCTGAGAAAATTTTGTATTCCGTCAGACAAAATACTTTGATTACATTCATGCACCTTTTCTTAATGCATTACCTCTGTTAGACTTTAATAATTGATTATTTTGTATAATAAATGTTAGTTGTATCTGTATCTGTATTTGTTTTGTGCTAATTGTTCAAAAGAGGAATGTCCTGACCTTCTTTGCACTCTTGCATTCTACATAATGTTATTTATATTTCCAATAAACATACTTATTTAGCCCAAAATTAAATAAAAAATACAATAAACAACCCAACACCCACACAATTGTCTCAAATTTTGTCAAATCACTCCTAAAATAAATGATCTATCTATCTATATAAAAAATTAATGTTACAAATGGTACAATTCAAATACAAACACATGATAAACCTTCCATACATTAATATTAAACTCTTCAATGAAACCTCAACTATAATCATAACTCAACATTTCAGATCTTTGATGTGAATATTTGCACATATAGCGATGCTGAAAGCACATAATGTGCAGCACTAATTCAGTCCACAATCAGCAGGTTTATTGCAGATACCTTGCTTTGCTTTTTTGTTCTTTCCATTTGGTTTGGCTGCACTGGACGTCAGCAGTAATGCTGGAAAACACACAACATTAACACAAGCACATAATCAGACGACAGACACTTAATGTCATCTCTGAAGACAATCAACACAATCATAAGACTCCTCCTGACGAGTCTGAACTGATATTTAATAAGGGGATGTAAACTTATGACAACAGCAGTGCAGTTATTAATCTACGGCTGTTTTATAGCATGCAAACCCTCACAATATATCTTATATCATGTATTGTTTGTATTGTTTTAACATTATGTGAAGTAGAATTTATTGTTCTTGTTTCTAGTCCAAATATCTGCAAACTCTAAAATCAAGAAGCATTTCCTAGACAAGCACGACATATAGTCTTGTTTTCAGGAATAATATGCACAAATTACGTGAGATTTTCCTTAAAACAAGCTAAGAAAATCTGTCAATTGCAAGAAAAATAATCAGTTTTTCCTTTTGACATTTTGCTTATTATTTTGCTTAAGATTCATTTTTTCAGTTGTTTACAGAACAAATCACTGTTGTCCAATGACTTGCCTAATTACCCCATAGTTAAGCCTTTAAATGACACTTTAAGCTGAATACTATTCATTCACTTTCTTTTCAGCTTAGTCCCTTTATTCATCAGGGGTTGCCACAGCAGAATGAACCGCCAACTATTCCAGCATATGTTTTACACAGCGAACGCACTTCCAGCTGCAACCCATTACTGGGAAACACCCATACACACTCATTCACACACACACTCATACACTACGGCCAATTTACTTAATCAATTCCCCTATAGCGCATGTGTTTGGACTGTGGGGGAAACCGGAGCACCCGGAGGAAACCCACGCCAATACGGGGAGAACATGCAAACTCCACACAGAAACACCAACTGACCCAGCCAAGGTTCGAACCAGCAACCTTCTTGCTGTGAGGCAACAGTGCTGACCACTGAGCCACCATGCCACCAAGCTAAATACTAGTATCTTCCAAAATAATTATAACATGTAATTATAAAATGGTTTCCCAGTACTGGGTTGCAGCTGGAAGGGCATCCGCTGTGTAAAACATATGCCGACTGTGTAAAACTAAGCCGAAGGAAAATGAATGAATGATTGAATTATAAAATGTGTTGAAAAAATCTCTGTTAAACAGCACTGGAGAAATATTCAGGGCTAATCACTTTGTCTTCAACTATATAATACAATTACACCTCTGGATCACACGTCAAATGGATTCTCCTCCAACTGAGAGTCGTTCTGTGCATTTTTTAATCGACAAAGAAATAAAAACATGCTTCTTAAACACAATGACATCAAACAGAAGCAAGAAATAAAGCAAGCCTACCGATGAAGATGGCGGAGAGTGTTGCTTTACTCATCTTGAGGTAATCTCCAGTAAATGCAGTCAGATCTGCTGTGAAGACGCTCTTCTGTTCCTGTAATCAACAATAAACACCAGATGAGGAATACTGAGAGTCTTATTTTAGCTGCTTTGTTTCAGGGACGCAGATTTGCTCCATTCATCATGTATTTCTGTGCACTGCTCTTATATAAACTGCTTTCTTAATGGCAGCCCTGGTGAAAACCCCGGCTTTATGGTAAGCTCTGTGGTTTGGGGATAGTTCACCCAAAAATGAAAATTCCCTGTTAATTTACTCACCCACAGCTCATCCGAGATGTAGGAGAATTTCTTTCCTCAGTAGAACATTAAAGCAGGTTTTGAGCTGAATCTGTTCATATAACGGCAGTGAATGGTGACCTGCTTTTGAGATTAAAAATGAGTGATCGACTAATATTGTGCTTTCAATCACAGAAACATGGTGCTGATATTGAGATGGGTCAAAATGAGGATGCTATAACACATGTGCAGTACATTTTACATCCATATAGACTGCAAAAATGCCTTTCTTACTTGTTTCTGGACCAAATATATACAAACTCTTAAACCAAGAAGCATTTTCTAGACAAGATTGTCTTGTTTTCAGAAATAATGAGTCAAAATGAAGTGAGTTCTTCCTTCAACAAATAATTATGCAGTAGTAATTATGTTAGCTTCTTAATTTAAGAATTTGTAGACATTTGGATAAGAAACAAGACAGACACTCTGAGTAAGAACAGCAGGTTTTGTTTGTTGATGGGAAACTGCAGGGAATCTCTTCTGAAATGCTTGTCTTTTGTTGACACCTGACTCCTCAATTATCCTCACTACACATTCAGGAAGGTGTTTGGCTCTGATAGAGTGCTAATTTTATTCCCGGCTGGAACAGGTTGTGTGGATTTTGATGAACGTTTAATTTAAGCAGGATATAAAGAGGTTAATAATCTCACACCTGCAGTCATTTAGGAATCTATATCAAATCATATACAGTAAATACATCAGATTAATATGACGGAGTGATTTATTTATCTGATCTGGCTATGTGCACAGTGCATTGAGATTTCTTTTTTCATTAAAGGGATAGTTCACCTAAAAATTTTAATATACTCACAATTTAAGTGGTTCTAAACATTTCTGAGTTTCTTTCTTCTGCTGAACACAAAAGAAGATATTTTGAAGAATGCTGCAAAACTGTAACTATTGACTTCCATAGTAAAATAAAAATAAAAAAATACTGCAGAAGTCAATGGTTACAGGTTTCCAGCATTCTTCCAAATATCTTCTTTTGTGTTCAGCAGAATACATACATTCATTGTTCACTTTGCCTTAAGTAAATATATAATTAAAAATAAATAAATAAATAAATATAAATAAATAAACAGGAGTTTTTCACAGTATTTCCTCTAATATTGTTTCTTCTGGAGAAAGTCTTATTTGTTTTATTTCGGCTAGAATAAAAGCAGTTCTTAATTGTTTTAAACCATTTTAAGGTCAATATTATTCGCCCCCTTCAGCAATATTAGTGTTGGATTGTCTCCAGAACAAACCACTGTTATACAATGACTTGCCTAATTACCCTAACTTTACCCTAATTAACCTAGTTAAGCCTTTAATTAACGCACACCTAACTTGGCCAGTTTACAGTGAATGTTCAGTCTGTAAATAAACACCTTCTGGCTCTGTTTACTCTGTGCAAAAATAAAAAACACAGCAGAAAACTGATGCTTGAGGAGGGTTTAATCATTTTCCCCTCAGTATATCTCTATGCCTGAAGTGAATGTTGTGGGAAATCCACACACAGTGTTAATCTGGCTGTGATGAAAACCTCAGCTGCACCTTTCTGAAGCCCAGAGGCTTTTTCAGGCCCCAAACAGAGGCATCAGTCTCCATTTAACAGCTCAATGACACACCGCGGTACAGCAGGAGCATTTACCCTAGTGATTTAACTACTAGAGGAACTCAGGCTGAACTCACGCGCATGCTGGGTTTTTATATTTTGAAGAAAGCTGAAAATCACTGACTTCCATAGTAGGAAAAACAAATATACAAATACTAATGGTTACAGGTTTTCAGCATTTTTCAAAGTATCTTCATTTGTGTTCAAAAGAAGAAGGAAAAAGTGAAAGGTGAGTAAATGATGACAGAATTTACATTTTTGGGTGTACTATCCCTTTAACAACATTATAAAATTAAATAAAACTAAACTGGATTATTAACCTGGTTGTGAGCGATCAGTCTCCAATAAACAGCTCAATGACACACCGTGGTACAGAAGTCACATTTACCATAGTGATTTAACTACTACAGTACACTACATGACAGAAGTCTTGTGCTGGATCCCAGTTGTAAGAGCAGCAACTAATAACTTGACTTCTAGTTGATCGTTTGGAGAAGTGTCAGAAG
>CAIGQV010019624.1:5246478-5261664 GCA_903798115.1 Danio jaintianensis | reverse complement strand
TACGTGTTTTTGTGACATGTCAGGACACAAATCTGTATAATGACATATGTATGACACAGGTATTACAAAAAGGAGGTGAAATATGAGGACACAGCTGACGTCCTCATTTCTCCAAACGCTTATAAATCCCCCAGAATGAGTTTAATCAGAGAGTAAAGCTGTACACTGTTTCCTGTGATGGTTGGGTTTAGGGGTAGGGGGGGGTTAGGCCAATACTAAATACGGTTGGTGCTGTATAAAACCAATGGAAACCTATGTAATGTACCCACTTTTCACAAAAACAAACATGTGTGTGTGTGTGTGTGTGTGCGTGTGCATGTGTGTGTGTTCGACAGAGGTGAATGTTGTATGAAAAGGACTGCATTAAAATAATTACAGAAGATAAGCAACCTATCTGGAAACTGGTCAAAAGCAATTGGAAAATCAACAATTAAACAATTGTTTAATTTGCACAATTCTAAAGACAGGTTTAAAATAAATAAGGAGATTGTTCCTGACAAAATCTCCTGCTCTCTAGAGAGTCTATTATCATGTTTTGTCAGCAGTTGTGAAGTCTCATTAAATGTGTTAGATAAACAGCGCTGATGCAATCTTGGTTTGCTTAGATCTCGTCCCCTTAGGAGTGGGTCATTTACCATTAGCCCGAAACACCTACAACTTTAGCTAACTTTGTGAAAAACAAACTAAAGTTACTGTAATAATATGTGGTAATGACTGTTGTGAGCACAGGTACATTGTCTACAGTCGTGGCCAAAAGTTTTGAGAATGACATAAATATTGGAAATTGGAAAAGTTGCTGCTTAAGTTTTTATAATAGTAATTTGCATATACTCCAGAATGTTCTGAAGAGTGATCAGATGAACAGCATAGTCCTTCTTTGCCATGAAAATTAACTTAATCCTGAAAAAACTTTCCACTGCATTTCATTGCTGCATTAAAGGAGCTGCTGAGATCATTTCAGTAATCGTCTTGTTAACTCAGGTGAGAATGTTGACCAGCACAAGGCTGGAGATCATTATGTCAGGCTGATTGGGTTAGAATGGCAGACTTGACATGTTAAAAGGAGGGTGATGCTTGAAATCATTGTTCTTCCATTGTTAACCATGGTGACCTGCAAAGAAACGCGTGCAGCCATCATTGCGGTGCATAAAAATGAACTCAAAGATCTAAATTTTTTTCTATGTATACAAAAGGCCTATTTCTCTCAAATGTTGTTCACACAGTTGTCTAAATCTGTGTTAGTGAGCACTTCTCCTTTGCTGAGATAATCATCCACACTTACAGGTGTAGCACATCAAGATGTTGATCAGACAGCATGATTATTGCACAGATTTGCCTTAGGTTGGCCACAATAAAACGCCACTCTAAAATGCACAGTTTGATCCCTCAGCACAATGCCACAAATACTGCAAGTTTTGAGACAGCATGCAATTGTCATCCGACTGCCAGAATGTCAACCAGAGCTGTTTCAAAGATTTTGGCAGGACATCCAACCTCCAACATCTGGCCTCACAGGTCTGTTCTGTTGCGACCCGGACTATGTTGTGCTGCTCTTTGTTTGTTAGATTTTTTATTATTATTTTTTTTGCGGGACACACCAAGTCAACGGCCACAAATAGCACCAACGAAACCCAACTGTGTTGTTGCCTCACGTTGGATCACATCTGGACCAAAAAGTTGCATGTGAACACACCAAACAGACAAAAGTCGAATGAAACTAAAGTGTGTGTTCTGCGGCTGTGCAAGAAGATGTGTGTTTCCGCTCCAGCAGGAGGCAGTGTCTGTTTTCTCATTCCACAAAGGAAAACCAAAGTTCTGACGTGCATAGACAGAACATAAACACAGCAGCGTTTAGTACCATTATCACAGTAATCGTCAATCACCACAGAGAGATTTGCTCCTTCAAATACGTCTGATAATCTAATAATCCATAACGTTTGCAAATATTTGAGAAATGCAGTGAAATCCCTGTCGGCCTCTTTGTGTTTCTACTTGGCTTGTATTGTTTACTTGCTGTGTCACTTTACTACATCACACTTGTGCTCGGATTCGCTGCTGAATAACCAATCAGAGCGCTCACTTCAGTTGGCTCACTGGCCAACGAGCTCTGATATTAACCCGATGAGAGACAACACCAAACACACTAGCTGGATTGGTAGACCAACAAACCCCAATGCCAACTGTCGGTTTGTTGTGTCCTGGCCTTAAGGTACACAATGCTGTTTTTATTAATGTGCTGATTTTAACTGTATAGCTGATTACCTGCAACTTCATGTGAGTAAATAACAACTTTATGATGTAGGTTGTACTGTGCTACACCCTAGACCAGGGGTGCCCAATCCTGTTTCTGGAGATGATGTGGAGGATGTGCAGACGAGGACACCAGTGGAGAGCTGTCAAACTATGGCGAAAAGAAAATGGGGGAAACATGTTGGGGTTTGGCAGAGATCATGGAGAAGGGCAGACCAATGCTTCATTTTAACACCTGCTCCTTGAGAAGCAAAATAGAGGAGCTCAAAGTCAACACCAGAGTTCGACATGAGTATCAGGAGTCATGCCTGCTTGTGTTCACTGAGATGTGGTTATGAGACATGCTTGACTCGCTCTGCCCTGGAAGGTTTTTCTCTCAGGTTCAATCTGACAGGCCAGAAAATTCAGGCAAGAGCAAAAGGGGTAGCATTTGTGTTTATGTAGCTAAAAAAAAAAAATCATAGTACTTGCATGGCCAGCATACTCACCAGAGGCATCACCCATTGAGCATATTTGGGAAGCTCTGGATCAGTCTATATGACAGTATGTTCCAGTTCTGGCCAATATCCAGCAACTTTGCACAGCCATTGAAAAGGAGTGGTCCAACATTCCACAGGCCTCAATCAACAACCTGATCAACTCTATGTGAAGGAGATGTGTTGCATTTCGTGAACTAAATGTTGGACACACCAGATACTGCCTGGTTTTCTGAATGCCACAAAAAACACCAACACAAGGTGCAGGACAGCATGTGAACGAACACCTAATCATGTACTCAAACATGGGGTGTGGAGTTTCAACGGTGAACCAAAACCGAACTAGACTGAAGCACCAAGATATTGAACACCACACAATGTGTAAATAACAAAGCACATAGACAAAAGTGTGCAAGCTCGATGTTGGCCAAAATCTCACACCCACTACATATGAGGCGGCATTCATCAATTCAACATGAAGAGGCAATACACACAAGAACTGCTAATTATACAAAATAATTTTTAGTGCTCAGAGAAATAAGAGCTAGAGTAAGGAGGGGGAGGAATTTTTACTTTATTTCTTTTTTGTTTGCAGAAGAGATGGGTTTTTAGTTGTCATTTGAATGATACTAGTGAATCAGCAGTCCAAATGGGAATGGGAAGATAATTCCACCAGCGTGGAACTTTGAATAAAAAGGTTCTGGAAAGTGACTTACAGCCTCTCTGCGATAGAACCACAAGGCAGCGCTCACTTCCTGATCGGAAGAGCGTGCAGTGCCAGGGTTGTTCTGTAAGCAACCATCAATGATTTAAACTTGGGAAACAGAGGTGGTTACATGGGGTCTCTTGAGCTCATTGAAAACCAGACGAGCTGTAACATTCTGGATCATCTGTAGAGGTCTGATTTTACTGATGTTGAAAAGAGCAAACCTGCATGATGGAGCTGTGTTAGCAGCTGATCATCCAGGATCACCCTAAGATTCCTACTTGAATTAAATAGGGTAATAGTAGATGATCCTAGTTGGAAGGAGAAATTGTGTTGATTGCGTGAAGTTGCAGTGAAAACAAGAAGAATTTGCCATATTAAGCAATAGGTGATTGTCTTTCATCCAGCAAGTATAAGATCTTTGCAGCTAATGTTGGGTAATCTGACTGAAATTAAAGATAGACCTGTGCTGTGTCGTCTGCATAACAACGTTAAGAGAACCCATGAGATTGGATGATGGTTCCTAGTGATGTGGTGTAAATAGAAAATAGAAGGGAAATGAGATCAGATCCCTGAACCCAGCCCTAAGAGTGCACTAGCTTATGCAACTCCTAGTGCTGGGAAGCACTCTTTCATTCACAAACACACTCTACGGCCAATTTATGTTATCCATTTTACTTAGATTATATGTCTTTGAATCAAGGAAGAAACCCATGCACCTGAAAGAAACCCACACAGACAGGGAGAATTCCACACAAACACAAACAGGGACCTTCTTGCTATGAGGACATAGTGCTAACCATTGAGCCACTATGCTGCCCTACAACCCTTAAAGTTTTCTAATAATTAAATGAACTGGAGCTAAGATAAGATTACATCGGATTGGTTTGTAAATATAGAACTAGCAGGTGGGTCAAAAACTGAATATTCAAATCTTATAATATAATGAGGTGGATACTGAGCTTCTGTAAGTATAAAGCCTACTAGAGACAAGCATCTTCAGACAGACTCTCCTCTCCAAGATCCATCATGGGAACGTCAAACTGGGGAGGGACAAACACAGAAAACCAAACCGTCCATTACTGCTTTCCAAACAACAATTTGTCCTGTACTAAGAGTGTAAAGCCTGAAGCCGAGTACATTGTGGTGTACATTTTTGTGGGTGTAACATCAGTGTTCACTGTGTTTCTGAACTTGTTGGTGATCATCTCCATCTCGCACTTCAAGCAGCTCCACACTCCGACCAATGTGTTGATTCTCTCTCTGGCAGTGGCTGATCTGATCGCAGGACTGATTCTCATGCCAGTGCAGGGAATGAAACTGATCGAGCCCTGCTGGTACTTTGGAGAAATATTCTGCTCAATATTTCCTCTTATTCTTTATGTTGTCGTCACAGCATCTCTTGGTAATTTGATCATTATATCTGTGGATCGGTACATTGCTGTGAATGACCCTTTACGATATCCACTGAAGGTCAATAATAGCAGAATTGTTGTTTCCATTGTTGTAAATTGGTTATTTTCTTTCATATATCCTTTATTTTTTTTTTGTATGAATTTTTTAAATACCCAGAAAGAAACCACTCCTGCATTGGAGAATGTGTACTTGTTTCAAATGTTGAATATCTCATATTAGATGCCTTTGTTTGTTTTGCCGCTCCTTGTTCTGTAATTATATCTTTGTATGTGAAAATCTGCGTTGTAGCAAACTATCAAGCTAAGAATATTAATTCAGTCACAGACAAGAAGGCCAGATCAGAAAAAAAGGCTGCAAAAACCTTAGGGATTGTAGTGCTTGTTTATCTTCTCTGCTGGATGCCATACTATTTAATTACTCTTTCTCTAGGGCATGATGAAAATGATGTTCTTATAATTAACATAATGTACTGGATGTTATGCATGAATTCTTGTATGAATCCACTTATTTATGCAATGTTTTATCGATGGTTTAGACTGTCAGCAAAATACATTTTGACACTGAAAATATTTGAGCCTTCATCAGAATACTTAAACCTGTTCCCAGAAGAGAAATGAGCACTTAGACTCGTGTGCAATTGTCAATAAATAGTGTTCTAATCACATTAAAGTTTTTTCCCTCCTTTTTGTATATTTAGACATCATATCTGACTTCTATATTGTGAATATTTATATTTGTAAATGACAATATCCGCCTCTGCTCTCTTTTTTGGACTGCAAAACTGTAGTAATGCTGTATTGGAAGATACATGTCAAAAATATTGGAATTATTTTGATGTAGTATCAGGATGATTCTACATTTATATTAAAGCAATGAGTCAATGTTGAGTGACTGATATGGGGTAAGAGTGATGCCTAATTATAAATTGCCTCTTTTGCAATTAAATTTATGCTGGGGTCAAAAATTTAATTATAAACCAATTATTTCATTTGACATCTAATAATATACTCTTTCTTTTGGCTAGAATTTAAGCATGCACATTTACAGACATTTCTTTGTGGTGTTAATTTAAAGTAATTTTGGACTTGCTGTAACTTTTCATAAAAACTGTCTCCATTCAAATTAAGTGCATTCAATTTCCAAATAATGAGCATGATCATTCATTTTATAGGTTGATAGAATATGTAATTGTTTCATTTTATAAATGTGTGAAAGATGATGAATCTTTAACTATTCCAACAATATGTGTATATGTAGTAATTGATTATGTACAGTTTATACTGCAGTCACACACATACACATGCACACTGTGAAGACATTGAGTCTTTGTGAATCCACCATCAACTAAATGTTAAAGAATATACTGTAGGTCTCGGACAGGTTTAGTCCAGTCCTGCTCCTGAAGTCCACTGTCCTGGAGGATTCAACCTTAAATTAAACACACACAAACTCTCAGCTCTTCAGGTTTACTTTGATTGTATTCTATACAAATCAGCACCATAGGCCTCCCAGTAGGCAGATATGAACAAATTACAAAGCGTATTTCAGTCTATAATTTATAAATACTAGTAGGTTGAGCTAATTAATATTAATTAACATTAATATTGTGTCAAAACAAAACAAATGTACAAAAAAGTCACTGTTGACAATGATGAATAAGTTAATTTAATGAGATCAGGCTTTTGTGGACAACATACAATATTTTCATAAATATTCTGTATCTGTTGCCGCCATTGATGACAACAGCAAGCCACAAAATATATTCAGAAAGAAATTCATTTGTAAATCCTTCCTGCTCAGGTTCCAGCAATATGTGCTTTGAAATGATTCACACAACTTTTCTCCCAGCAGAACATAAATATCACTTTACCACACATATTTTCTATACCAATGTCAAGGCAGTTCTTTTGTATGGAGCTGAAACTTGGAGAACATCAGCTGCCACCACCAATAAAATGCTGTTTTTTTATCAACTGCCTATGTAAGATCCTACATATCTGACGACCAGAGACGGATACAGAGATCAGTAACAGTGAACTACGGCAGAAAACAAACCAGCTGCATGCAGAGGATGAAATCAAGAAATAGCATTGGAGATGTTTATGGCACACCATACGTAAGCCAGCAAGTAAGATCAACTGGCAGGCTCTAACACTGAACTCGCAAGGCAAGCAGAAAAATAGCAGACCAATAAACTCCTGGTGCCGAGAACCAGAGGAAAATATTAAGAGCACGAATATGCCTTGGAACCAACTTGAGAAGAGAGGCCAGGACAGAGACTTTTGGAGATCCCTTGTCGGCGTCCTATGGCCCAGTAGGAGTAGTAGGCATAAGTGAAGCAGGTGTGACACATATTTTCTAAAGTGTATAATGCATAACCAATGTAAGCTGTTGCAAATAACACCAAGAAAAACTTTTATATAATGGTAAAATCCCTGACCACATCACCCTGCAGCCCAAGACTGGTCACTCGCTGAAGCTGAGTTGAGTCAGCAGGGCCGAGTCTGGTTAGTATCTGGATAGGATACCACATGGGAAAACTAAGATGCTGTTGGAAGTGGTGTTAGTGATGCCAGCAGAGGGCGCTCACTCTGCGGTCTGTGTGGGTCCTAGTGCCCCAGTATAGTGCTGGGTCCTAATACCCCAGGAAATTCAGAATGGACACAAGTGCAGGTCTCAAAATTTATTAGGTCACAAAAAAAGTTTCTCACTCACTCAGCAGGGGGAAATACTGCGGTTTCCCGGATTAGGTGGGCGACAAAGCCGTGAGGGGAAGCAAGAGCACTGGGACAGGTGAGGGACCAATCACTGAGATCGGAGAATTAAACGGTCAAACAGCGAAACAAAACAGGAACAGAGCCTGGAGATGAAAGAGAGGGGTGAAAAAGCAGCAAAAATAAAGGAACATCTGACCGGGAAGCAGGCACAACAAAGCACAACACAACAGGATCCGAATGGACTGGGCTAGCGAAGCAGAAAGAACATTGAAAACAGACGAACATGCAACAATGTTCTGACAAAAGACAACAAAAGAGAGAGAACTAAATAGAGGGGGAATTATGGCAAAACAAGGAGAACAGGTCAGTGAAATCTAGTCCTAATAGAATAATAGGAAGGAAATGGGAAGATGGGCGGAGACGTGTCAAAGTCAATGTGCAAATAGAGAGCGATCAAAACACACCATGTGCTAAAAGACATGTAACCAATCCTGAACATGAAAACAGGCGAATACCCAGGCGATCAGACAGAGGACCTAACAAATATAGTACTGGGACCTGATGCCACCAGTATAGTACTGGGTCCTAATACCCCAGTATAGTGCTGAGTCCTAAAGCCCCAGTGTTGTGGTGGGCCTTAATATCCCAGTATAGACCATTTTGAGGGATATAAACAAAAACAATGGTCTTACCGTATTTCCTGTTGTACATTTTTCATTTCTATAACTTCCGAGAATCCAAAAAGAGCCACATATTGATAAATAATGTTATGAGAGCTGTTCTAACATTAAGTTATGATTGAACTGCCTCTTGTTACAGTTAGGAAATAGTTTAATAACAAGCAGGAAATGTTCATGGGCCAATGACATGACTACATTGAAATGGTTTATAGTGATGAGTCTTAAAGCCCCAGTATAGTTATGGGTTCTCGTGTCCAAGTATAGTGATAGGTTCTAGTGCCCTGGTTTAGGGATGGGTTCTAGAGCCCCAGTATAGTGATGGGTCCAATTGAGGTGAATTCTGCATGTTTGCAACAGATGTGTCACACATTCCAGGTCACTCGCACCACAGGACGGGTAATCCACCATTGTTTTCAGGTTTGCATTGGAAATTTACTCATGCAAATGCTTAATTCCATATTTGGTGTGAACTCAGCATAAAAGGCTTTTATCGCCGCCTGTTGGTTGGACTTGCCTTTAACATAGATCACAGTACTTTTTTTGCATCTTCAAGTTTTGTAAATGAAGGTGGGGAAAACTGTGTATAAACATACCTGTTTACGTGTGGACATGGCCTTAGTTGTTGCTGTGTTCACACTGCAGGATGGATCAATGACAGGACAATCAGAACTTGCAGACAGGTCCAGATATTTAGCATGTGTTGTGAATTAGAAGAAGCGACAAAACCATCCTTTATTGAAGAATCCTTTAATGAGGACTTGCAGTCGCTGTGGCATTCATCGAAAGATCTCTACTAGTGCAGCCAGGCACTCAGTTTAAATACATTTTTACAGGCAGTGATACATATAGGTGGAGACTAATCTAACCAAAGCATGCAAATGAAGTGCTGGGGTCAGCAAGGTAAATTGCATTTCCCCAGCCCTCATCTCATCAGCATAATAGTATGCATTCACGATACATTTTCGTGCAAATGAAGTACTGGGATCAGCAAGGTAAACGACATTTGCCCAGCCCTTACTACCCATTCAGTTGTATAGGTGTTATTTCATTTGAGACTTGACCCCATAGCTCAGCCACTGACCACTCAGCCAAGGACAAAGGCACAGTTGTTGGGACCCTACCTTTAGCATTTACATCACTTTGGCTCAGCCCGTGCTCAGGAAGGCAATAGGTTTTAATGTCTCTCACACCTGGGCTGCAATAGTTTTGAATGAAATAATATAATTAAAAACCAAAGAATATAACTTTTCAGTTATATAAATACCACTGTTCATATGAAACTAGATTATAGAAATGTATATATCCACACATGATAAATACTTTACAGGCATCAGTGACACATCGATGATTCACATGTTTCACATCACATGTCTGATTATTCACACTGCATGACTGTCACTCATGGGAACGAGCATTGATTTGCCTCCATTTCAGGGATTTGTGTGCAAAATTAAGGCTAAAATCATGCAGTGTAAACTCTGCATAACCCTAATTTGACTCAAAGTTGTAACTATGAAAAACAACCTGATTTTACCTAATTAAATCGCATCATTTTCTTTGTTTGTGTTTTGTCTTTCATGTTAAATGAATGCTTCTAAGTCAGGGGTGTCCAATCATGCTTCTGAAGGGGTCAATTCACTCCTGCCCTCATTAAGCACACCTGAACCAGCTAATCAAGATCTTAGTAGGCATACTAGAAACTTCCAGACAGGTGTATTGAGGCAAATTGAAGGACAGTGGCCCCCCAGGACCAAGTTTGGACACCCCTGTTGAATGTATGACTTTCTGTGTCATAATGGCTCTTTTGAGACCAATTAAAACCTGTAAAAGCTCTTTATATGACAACATTTTAACCCTCCAGACAGTCTATTAACACATCCGACCGATCGACATCAGGAATGATCTCAGTAAACATGAGGGCTGAAGCCTAGCAATTAAAGGTGTTAGATGCGTGCACTTGTGCTGATGCAACTAGAGCTGTGTAGATTATTACTTTTTATAAAATTAGAAACAAAAAATAAGTTGAATGTTTTTGTTGTATGCAGTGAAATAAGTGTTATAAAACGGAAATTATTAAATGTGAATGCGCATGTTTTCTAACATAGTTGTTTACAGTAAAAAATAAAAAGCTGCACTCTGCATCACTCAGCATTAAAACAAATCATTTGTTACCAAACACATGACAGAATCATTTAGTATCACCCACTGCAATAAAGCTGTTAGACTCCTTAAGTATTTGCGAACGTAAATATAAACAGCAACTTTTTATGATGGTGTATATGTTGTTGATATGTACACTTATAAATATGTCTTTATAAATGAGAAAACTTTATATAACATTAAGAATTGCAGTCTTGCCCTGAGATCTTCTGAGTGACCACACAGTTTATTCATTCATTTTCCTTCAGCTTAGTCTCTTTATTTATCAGGGGTTGCCACAGTGGAATGAACCGCCAACTTATCCAAGATATGTTTTACGCAGTGGATGCCCTTCCAGCCGCAACCCAGCACTGGGAAACACTCATACACTCTCGCATTGACACACACACACTCATATACTACGGCCAATTTAGTTAATCAATTCCCCTATAGCGCATGTGTTTGGACTGTGGGGGAAACCAGAGCACCATCATCTTCCAGTTTTTAGTTGGCAGCAGTGAAACCCATAGTAATCTTCTGCTGAAGTAGGCCTTCTGCTTCAAAGTTGGATGTGTTCTGTGTTCAAAGATGCAGACCTCAAGTTGATTCAATTCAATTCAATTTACTTGTATAGCCCTATTCACAATAATTGTTCCAAGGCAGCTTCAAAAGAGGTGCACATCATTACATTACAGTTAAAATCAGAAAAGTTAAGGAGTTGTGTATAGGATGGGCAGTATTATCAGGAAGGCTATTCCAGAGTTATAGGGGTCATATATGAGAAGGCTCGACCTCCTTTAGTGGACTTTGCTATTCTGGGTACTACCAGAAGCCCTGAGTTTTGAGATCCTAAGGAGCGGGTTGGATTGTAGCGTGACAGAAGGTTGGGTAGAGAAACAGGAGCTAGATTATTTAAAGCTTTATGGGTAAGAAGCAATATTTTCTAATCAATACGGAACTTAACAGGTGTAAGGAAGAAAAAGTTGGGGTGATATGATCATATTTTCTTGACCTGGCGAGAATTCTGGCAGCTGCATTTTGTTAATAGTTTGACTGAATAAACTGAAGTTTATTAATAGCAGTTGCATTACAACCAGTGAACAAAGCATTACAGTAATCCAGTGTAGAGGTCATAAAAGTATACACTAGCTTTTCTGCATCTGAGATAGATAGCATGTTTCTTAGCTTAGCAATATATTGCAAATGGTGTAAGCAAAGTAATGTTATTTCAAAGCGAAAACTAGATTATTTCACTCACCCCATTGGTCGGTTAGTTTGCTTGATTTAAAGAAAAGTTCACTTAACTTTGGCTCATTTTTTCCCAAAACGAGATAACACTTTTTACTTGTCTAGAAAATGCTTCTTGATTTAAGAATTTTTAGATATTTGGACTAGAAACAAGACAAAAAGAAAGTAAGAAAAGAAGTAAGAAGTAAGAAAAGTTGCAGTGTACAAGTCTTCATACCCAGAGTTTCCTTTAAAGCAATCACAACGTAATGAATAGCTGCCCAATAAGAGCATGCCATGCTTTTTAGAATCATGCACAAAATTATGCATTTCAGTAAGGTGTGCAGAGATGAGCAATAACAACGTACTGTTATCATCTTTAATACTGACATTGTGTAAGTGTGCATAACATTGTGTGTAAAGTGGAAGGCAATCTCCTCTGTTCTAACAGTTATGCAACATAAAATACTAAAAATACAGAAAAACTCACTCATCCACTATACATTTGAGATCAGATCAATGCAGTTTATGAATATTTAACTAGTGGGTGTGTTTGAGAGCTGAATAATCAAACTTCAGGTTAAACAGGGTGGTCGCTGTGCTTTCCATAAGTATAAAACAGAGTCATAAAAGTGATAAAGACCAGGATCTAAACAGGCAAGCATCCTCACACAGTCTTCTCTTCAACCTTTCTGTTCGAGGACTGACAAACATGGACAATCGATCAATCCAGTACTGCTTTCCAAACAATAATTTGTCTTGTACCAAAAGTATCCGACCTGAAGCCGAGTACATTGTGGTGTACATTTTTGTGGGTGTAACATCAGTGTTCACTGTGTTTCTGAACTTGTTGGTGATCATCTCCATCTCGCACTTCAAGCAGCTCCACACTCCGACCAATGTGTTGATTCTCTCTCTGGCAGTGGCTGATCTGATCGCAGGACTGATTCTCATGCCAGTGCAGGGAATGAAACTGATCGAGCCCTGCTGGTACTTTGGAGAAATATTCTGCTCAATATTTCCTCTCATTCTCTATGTGGTCGTGGTAGCATCTCTCGGTAACATGATCATTGTATCAGTGGATCGGTTCATTGCAGTGAATGACCCTTTACGGTATCCACTGAAGGTCAACAACAGCAGAGTTGTCATTTCTATAGTTGTGAACTGGGTATTCTCCTTTCTGTATTCGTTTTATTTATTATACGAGTTTTTACTTCATCCGGAAACCACACACACGTGTATTGGAGAATGTGTACTTGTTGTTACACTGGAAAATCTAATAATCGATGCTTTGGTTTGTTTAATGGCACCTTGTTGTATAATTATCCCCTTATATGTGAAGATCTGCTATGTTGCGAAAAGGCAAGCAAAGCATTTAAATTCAGTCACAGAAAAAAAGGCCAAGTCTGAAAAGAAAGCAGCAAGAACCCTGGGGATCGTCGTGCTTGTTTATCTTCTGTTCTGGACTCCCTACTACATAGTGACTCTTTCTTTTGGACATAATGAAAACGATGCACTAATAATTAATGTAATGTACTGGCTGTTATGCATGAATTCCTGCATGAATCCACTCATCTATGCCATGTTTTATCAGTGGTTTAGAGTGTCTGCAAAATATATATTGACTCTGAAAATATTTGAACCTTCATCCAAATACCTAAACCTGTTCCCAGAAGCACACATGTAAATAAGATGATCCGGATTCAAATAAACACGTTAGGGTTGATGTGTTTAAGGGATAGTTCACCCAGAAATTAAAATGAACTCACCGTTGTGTGGTTTCAAACCTTTATGAGTTCTGAGTTCTGAACGCAAAAGAAGATATTTTGAAGAACGCTGAAAACCTGTATCCATTGACTTCCATTGTAGGAAAACAAATACTATGGAGGTCAATGGTTTTCAGCATTCTTCAAAGTATCTTCTTTTGTGTTCAACAGAAAAAAGAAACTCATAAAGGTTTGGGACAAGTAAATTATCACAAAATTTTGACTTTTGGGTGAACGATCCATTTAAGCACTTATAAAATATTACACAACAGCAGTCTCTGTACAATATCTATGGTTGTTAATGTTTAAATATGCTGCCTATTGTGAACATATATGTGTGAGTGACAAAATATGTCCCTTATTACTCTCTTAAAGGCCTTAAAATGACTCAAATCACCAGTTGGTAAATTATTAATCAGACTTATATTTAATTGACCAAATACGTTTCTCAAGTACTGCCTGTTTTGTATGTACATAGTCATATAAGACAAATCCACAGAGAGAAAAATTTAAATATTAACCCTTACCCACACAGAATTACACTCAAATAACATATTGTTGTGCAAAAAAAACATACAATAAATGGCAAACACAACATAGAACATACAACATATGGCAAACACATAATGAGAATGGTAATGAGAAGGAAAAAGAGAAGTATTGTTCATGAATGTTGGCCTTTGTAAGACTGTATGTTGATGAAAAAGCCACACTTAAACGCTCAGAGATAAAGAAATCAACCAAATAATTCAAATGTCATCCAATTTCTATGCTTGTAATGTATTAAATCTGTGTTAATTGTGTTTTTGTGATGAGTAAAACATCCATCTTTCATCTGAACTCTTTCATTTTGTTTAGAAAATGTGTTTGTGTGATGTGTTTGAATACAAAAATACATATATTCAGTGTGAAAGTCTTTTCCCCTTGTCTGTGTTTTTAAATTGTACAGTTGCAATCAGAATTATTAAACCCCCTGAATTATTAGCCCCCGTTTTTTTCCCCAATTTCTGTTTAGCGGAGAGCAGATTTCTTCAACACATTTCTACACGTAATATTAACTCATTTCTAATAACTGATGTCTTTTCTCTTTGCCATGATGACAGCACATAATATTAGACTAGATATTCTTCCAGACACTAGTATTCAGCTTAAAGTGACATTTAAAGGCTTAACTAGGTTAATTAGGGTAAAGTTAGGGTAATTAGGCAAGTCATTGTATAACAGTGGTTTGTTCTGAAAGTTATTTAAACTTTTTTATGGTGAAGGTGATGTTGTTGTGGGTGGAGGTGATATTTCTCATGATGAATATTGGTTTATATATACAATACCTGACAGAAGTCTTGTCGCCTATCCAAGTTTTAGGAACAGCAAATAATAACTTGACTTCTAGTTGATCATTTGGTATCAGAAGTGGCTGATATGAAAGGCAAAGGCCTCTAGATTACGCTTATTTTTAGGGATGTCCCGATCAGGTTTTTTTGCCCTCGAGTCCGAGTCATTTGATTCTGAGTATCTACCAATACCGAAACCCTGTCTGATACTTCTATAATACATAAAATACATTTCTATAAAACATTACCTGATCGGGAGGTAACGTCCGATTCCAATCGAGTCTGAAACGGCATGATTGGGCCCGATTTTTGATCACGTGATCGGATCTGGACATCCCTACTTATTTTACCACAATAAAATATGATCATGTCTTGATTTTGAATGATTTGATTAGGACGGTAAGGTCTGACTTTGCTTAGACAAAAGTCTTGTCACTGAACAGAAATAATGTCCAGTATAGAATATAAAGTCATGCTG